>JAOVVA010000044.1:16850064-16863644 GCA_028565275.1 Leiocassis micropogon | reverse complement strand
ACACACATACACACACACACACTACAGGGCAATTTGGAAACGTCAATTGGACTAACCTGCATGTCTTTAGATTGTGGGAGAAAACAAGAGTTCGTGGAGGAAACCCACCAAGCACGGAGAGAACATGCAAACTCCACACACACAGACCCCGAGGAGGGAATCGAACCTGGACCCTGGAGCTGTGAGGCGACAGCCCTAAGCACTACGCCACTGTACTGTACCACTCGCGCTGATTACAGTGCAGTGAAAAATCTAAATAAGAAATATTTTATACTTCTCATTAACAATAATAATTGGTGAATAGTTTAGGAAATATTTATGTAATGTTTATGGAATGAGTCTCCAGTGCTAAAGCTGCAAGACTGAGCTGAGTATTTGATGCTCGGTGGCGTCTCATGGTGTTCCGTCTAGTTAAACACCTCGCGTTTCAGGCCGTGTTTAGCTTAAGCTTCTAAACATACTGATCAAATAGGTGACGCGTTCGCCAGAGGACCACGTCGGCTAATGACGGCTACTGTCAGATTTGAGACACGTGTCTTGTAGAAGTAAAAACTTTCGCTTATTTCGTCTGCAGTGACACTAAAATACAACAAAGGCTCCAATCTAAATGTTATTGTTTGCTAGAAGCGTTTTAAAATGTACATTTAATCTATTAAACATCTAAAATTAAAAAAATATATCATGGAAATTGAACATCATCATTAAAGACAGGTGATGATTATCTAGTAGCAATGCTAGCTAATCAGCTAATCGAATTAACGCACAAAAATCTTGCTAAACACTTGCTAGCTAAAATTTACAATGAATCAATGGCTGATTTCATGAATCATAAAAACTTTCAAAATCAATTTTCTCGATGTACTCCAGCTAGCACTTGATCAGATAAAAAGGAACGGAAGCCTACTTACATTGTCTAAGGTTCATTTCAAAGCTAAAACCAATAACAGCCTGATTTCAGTCCTGGAGTTTGTTTTATCAGTGACGTTTCAGCACTTCTGTGTGAAATGTCGACGTTCCTGATGGATCTGTATCACTTCCGCAGTCGCAGCTACGTCCTAGCTAGCTAAAGCGTGTCATCGTGAACGTTGCTTGAGTACTACTGGGACTTGTGACAGTGTTTTCTATATACTTTTGTTTTTGGTATTTTATTTAGAAACATTTTATACACGTAAGACATCAGGCACTCGCTGGAATTAACTATGGTTTAATGAATATTAGTAAAAATGACCAAAAGTAAAAAAAAAAAAATACTCAATTTAGCCGAGTGTTTACGTGTGTATACACATAGCTAAAATTTTAATTAAGAAGCAAATGCATACTCGAATGATTACTAGGTGTGTACGATAACGGGTAAAATAATATTACCATTTTTTATGCTTAATACTGAAATGAAATTAGAATTCTGTTTCTAACATAAAAGCAAAACAAACACCTTAATTTGTCTTCACATCTTTGTCTTAACATTTTAAAGTCTATTTTTCTAATTACAGACTTATTTATTTGTAATTCTTTGCAGTGTATAAAAACGTTTTTTTTTACATAAAAGAAATACAATTATTTTCGTCAACGATACAAAAAAAATAAATTAAACCAGTTTTTGGCTTTAAACGAAACGCCACTGCATCGATGGAAAATTTATACACAAACGCTGTTGAGAATAATGATCTAGATATTTTTTTAATAAATAAAAGCCGTTGTTTTAAACAAATAAAAGAACAATCCTTGAAAAAAAAATAATAATGTTTGCATGTTTAACAGGTACATTTTAGGTATAAGATAAGGTACAGTATATTCTAAAAGTGGCAAACGTCTAGACGGAAACCTTATTAATCAAAATGTACATTTTATTATAAGTACACTATACTGTCTAAACCTATTTATTTTATTGTTAGTTTATTCCTAGACTAAAACTAGCAGCAAGAAATTACTGTATGTCTGTTATTTATTGGCACAAAAACAAACAAACAAGCAAACAACAAAAAAAGAAATAAAACCGAAGTCAAATTCACTTGTTAAACCTGCCCATGTTTTTATATACAGTATATTAATCAATAATTTCAGATACGACAACACAGATGTCATACTGGCCACAGAAAACTTCCAGTCTGAGCATCAAGTGCTTTTGCAGAGCTTTTGCAGGTTCTGTCGTCATCACGTAACATTTTCTGTTAGAAAACGAGTGTGAAAATGTGACGTGCAAACACACGATTAAGTAAATTGGCTAATTATTGTAATCAAGCAAACAAAAACCTGAAGCGCAACTCCAACGAAATTAGGAACGTCAAAATGATTACTATCTATCTAAATGATTAAACAGGTCAGCAGGTCGCGATTGTAGAGTGTAATTACATCACCCACCTCTAAAGTTATGCGTTGTACTTTAGCTAACATGCTATGTTAAAATATTTAATTTCGCTAACACGCCATATTACACACTGCGTTTATCGTAATTTATCACCACACCAGCGCCGCCCCTTGGATAAATGTTTCATGATCAAGTGTACCACATCACTGTAATGGTATTACATCATCAGCGGCTGAGGGTAAGAGCCGAGGATGACAAAGAGACGAAGAGACAAGAAGAAACTAAGAATAAAAAGTGAAACTAAACTGTAAACACACACCACAACAAAAGAACTTCATCAGCAGCTGCGATATAAACAGACATTTAACCACATCAAGCACTCGAATCCACTCTGAATCAGATTTCTCCAGTTTTGAGGATATTTAGGAAAGCTTGGGTCTTAGAGGGACGAAATGTAGCAATTTCTTTAGTCAGACAGAGGAGGACAAAGTGGGCGGAGCTTTAATTTCAGAATCTACCTATCAATAGCCCCAGGTTTATCTACTGCAGCAAAAAAATTAATAAACACAGACAGGCAATAAGTCCAGAGTCACTCACTTCCGCCTCTGTCTAGGAGTGGATCCAGCATCCTTTCGAGGTCGGCCTCGGGGCCTCCTGTCGTTGTGGGCGGGACTTCCTGTGGGCGTGGCCACAGATCCACCCAGCGGTGGCGAGGGTCCTTTATCAGAGGAATCAGGAATCTTCTCCTCTGATGACATTCTGATAAAAGACGAGGAAAAAAAACAGAGGTGTTTTGTCGTATCAGTGTTAAAACTCATCATACGGTTTACAATATTCAACAATAATGTTTGGTGTGTATTATTTCTTATGTTTTAGTGAGTTTTTCAGATCTGAGGCAGATTGGTACATTAAATCAAGCATGAAGGCATTTTCTGAACTGGGATTTCCTGCTGGGAATCAGGAATCACGACAAGCGCTAACTAAACAACTCGAGTGAGCTCCTGTTTATCGAGTCTGAGTCCGAGTGGGAATCTATTTTTGTTTATTTGTTAGACCATGTGATCAGACAGTGCTACAGTCCTGTGCTTTGGTTTAGTCTGGGGTACTTGGCTATGCATGGTCTCCTTGCTAAGCCCCCCACCAAGGGGCTGGACATGCTTACATCATCACCGTGTTACTTTTTATGTTGAAGAGAACCGCTCTCACGTCACACAAGCGGGGTCCATGATCGTAGGCACCTTGTGGCGCATTTGAAACCCGCACCTCATTGAGACACACTAGGCCTCCAGTCTGATCGTCTGAGAGTGTGTGCTCTCACTTGACCAAACAACCACATGAAGGTGAAGAACACACCAGGGTTCCATCCAAATTGATTAAACACTGCACATATCCAAGTACTCTTCGTTTTATTATTATTATTATTTAAACCCGTCACTTTAGCAGGAGTTGAGCTGGTTTCCAGCATTAGGTAAGTGCATGGTGTGGTTTGCGTGTCTAAATGGGAACATTCTTGCAGGACTGATCAAAACTGAGCAGCTTCCACACTGAGCACGAGAAAAAAATCAGTTCGTCATGTCGTGGTCATACTCGTGACTCAGGCTTACAGGGAATTATCTTTAATTTTGTGATAGATCTTCGTACTCAGCTCGAGTGTGCAGAAACAACACGTTATGTACTTCTGGACCTGGTCTCCACCATGCAGCTTATCCTTATCACTTATCACCTGACCTTTTTCCTTCCACCCATCCTTGCTCTCATTGGCCGAGGCTCAACGCCAACCTCACTGCTCTCTATAAGTGTGTTCACACATCAACACCACCAAAACGCCGGACAACGATCTCGCAAAATGGACTCGCCGCTCTGTGTTATACAACAGTTCACAAGTAATCTGAATGAAATATACGCCATGAATCACAACCGCATATCCTTATGCAGAAGGCTTCATCTTTACATCAAGCTATAACGTTTTTTGGGCAAGTATTGACGATATGGTTAGGTGCTTGCAGTGTAAGGATGGACGATACGCCAAAAATATCAAATCACGATCATAGCAGGCAATTCTACTGCTTCTAAATGCATATTATTATCTGTTGGTGTACAAACAATTTTACAGAAATACAGCTTGTTTTTCTTTTAAACCGTTTGATAATACTTTGACATCATCTTTAAAAAATACATGTGGAAAAAAATGTACATAAAAACTAACCTGCGTGCAAAATTTTAAAATAACTAATTTAAACATTAATTCATTATAATAATGTCATTTTATACTATTTTGTGATGCTACTGTAATTTATATAATTTTATACTTTAAGTCAATAAATTTGTGTAAAACATCTAAAAAAAATTCTCGGTGCGGCAGATCAATAACATATCAAAAACATTCATTCTTTTTGACACAAACAATCCAGATAGAACCGACCTTAATATTGTTAATTTTGTCACAAATTATCGTGATACAATATGTTTTACTGTATCACAAGCCCATTTCAATGATAATCTGAATACGTCAAGTAATTTTAAACAAGAAATCTCACTAGTAGTCCAAAAAGCAAGTCTTAGAGATGAGTTCACGCATATAAGGTCCAACATACGGAACATACCGGCAAGAACACGGCAAGAAAAAAAGTAAAGTAAAATCCATTGTTTAAGACGTCATCATACAATCTGTTGCTTTCTGTGATTTCTTCTGCAATTTCAGTGTTAACTAGCAAAACGAGTAAATGCTAATGTTTAAAATCAGGCTCATGGGTTAACCCTAACCCAGGTCAGGACAGGAGGCGGTAATCTAAAAATACAACCTCGTTACCTTTTCTGCCAATAAGGCCACAGCTTCCGCGACTGGATTTGTCATTTAACCGTTATTTATGACTAAACCACCAAGAGTTACGTTCAGGTTGACGACAAAAGAAACAGAGTAGACCTCATCTCTTAATGTAATTAGAAATTATTTATGCTAGTCTATGTTTTCTGAACTCTCATTTGAGTACATACAGCGCTGACTTCACTAAACCGCAGCATGATGCCCGTCTCATCATTGTCCAAAAGCTTACCTGTCCTCACAACACCTTTAAACGTTTAACCGAGCACCAAACCTAGCTAGGAAGCTTCCCCTGTGTTTCAAGACGTGCGCTACTGAATCATCGCCGCTTTGTGCGCTTCTTCTTGACCACCTGTGTGTTGAGCTGATGTGGGCACGGTGCCAATGCGGTGCTGCCTTTCTTTCCAGGAATTATGCGGGATCCCTCGCTCGGTATGAGTAAACAGTTCCGCTTCACGTACTTAGATCACTCCGGGGGTGAAAACAATGGACATTATGTCAGTCACACGTGTCGCATATCAGAAGACACGGCGTACATCACGTATTAGGACTCTTAACTTTTCCTACAGCTCGCACTGAAATTTGCAAGTCTCCTCTTAATGTGTAAAGAGGGCTTTTCAGGTGAGCAGTATGGAAAGAACCAGGGATTCACGCCGCGTCTCTTTGATTAGCCCCGTTACGTTCATGACTCAGCACGCACCGAACGGCAAGAACGGCTGACAAACATCAAGAGCTTTTCGTTTACAACTCTTCTGAGGTAACGTGTTGAGTGCAGAAAAGACAAAACAATGTGAATTAGCCCTAGGCGCGATGCATCTTCCAAGATTTCTACGCCAACGCCGGTGAGGTTGAGCTACAAACTAAGGCCTCGTGGTTATTTACTAGACACGGATGTAACGTTCCACCAATTTACACACCATGTAAACTGAGGGAAAGAAAGAACAAAAAAAAAAAAGAGAGAGAAGAACCAACTTGGGGAAAGGTGCAACCAAACAACCAAGGCTGGCGAATCAGGTTGCAAATAAGAAGTTAGCAAAAGCTAAGGCTAAATCTTTTCTTTTTTTTTTTCTCGACTCTAAAGGATGGGCGAGCGAAAACGATAGTAGTTTCTATTTGGAAGTTATTCAGTAATCAGGAATGAGAGGAGGGGGAAAAACTGAAGGCCTTTTGTTTAAGCACTGAACACAAAGCAAAGTGGTTCACATGAGGGGGGCATGTCCAGTCTTTGTTCAGTCTGACTCAGGAGCTCGGTTCTGAAGGAAACAGCGTTTAAAAGTTCAGGTTCTGTCAAATAAAGGAAAATAAGCATTTTAAAAAAAAAAATTTTTTTTTTAATACACAAACATTAAGACCTGAATGATGGACTTTCTTTCTATCTTTTCTTTTTTTGAGAGAGAGACTAAGCCTTTCCTGTGTGAGAAAAAAAATTGCTAACATTTGTATTGAAAATGAAAATACAAACCAAAAAAAACAAACAAAAGAAACCCACATCATTAATATATTAAAAAAAAATAGAAAAAACTTCACAATAAAATCTGAATGTTTTGCTAACTGTTAGCTTAGCATCACTACAGGGACAACTTGGTGAGCAGCGTCATTAGGACGTCAAAATCCCGGCGTTTTATTTGTTTGTTTGTTTTGACGTAGGTGAAATTGCTGAGAGAGAGAGATTTATTTATTTTTTTTAGACTTTTTTAGGTGTTTGGAGGGGAGAAATAAAATGTGAGGGGGGGGGGAAATAAATGGAAAAACTCTCGGGTGACGCTGTTAGCCAGGCTAGCTTGGTGGGGAGAGTGAAGGGGAAACGCGATACCTAGCAACAAAAAAAAAAAAAAAAAAGAAGAAAGAAAAGGAACACGCGTGTACACGTAACGCTTCTTACCTTTTATTAAATACTACTAGGAGTGTATGTCCTTCATGTCATTAATGTGGTTGAGGACATACACGAGGGGAGTTTGTTTCGGTTTTTTAGTGTTTTGTGAGGAGAACCAGAAGAAGAAGGAGAAGGTGGTGGAAAAGGAGGAGGAGAAGGGGAGTGGGGTAGGAGTTGGGGTAAAGGGGGGGTAGACCACTATGTCGACATTAAGACTCCTGGATTTTGAAAAATAAAATCCCAGTTTATACTCCGAATCTTGGTCGAACATGTAACGGGAGCATCCAGATATATTCCGTAATCCAGTTCGCGTAGTGTGAATCCGTCCCGATTCCGGAATGGAGCAGTTGTTGGTTTTTTTTTTTGTTGTTGTTGTATTTGTATAACTGTATATGTTTTTTTATTCCGCTTTATTCATTCCCACATCGCGAGATCTTTCAGGGTTTTCACATCCCTGCGCCGCTGCTGCGTGTGTGTGTGTGTGTTCGGCTTTTCTTCCCAACGATGCTCGGCTTTTTTTTCCCCTCAGCAATATATAATACAAATATATATATAATCCCGAGGCAGTGAGAGAAACCCTTATTTCCATGAAAAAAATAATAAAAACCAGATCACACACACACAACGTGTTAAATTCGATCCAGGATTAATCCGTTTTGAAGCTGGCAATTTTCAACAAAAAAAAAAAAAAAAATAGACACCAGTGTTTATAAGACACACACACACACACACACACATCCACAATAACACGGAATATCCGTTCCCGTTTTCCGAAGTTCAGCGCGTCCATACAATCACGAGAAACGTCTCCCCGGTGTGTATCCCGTTTAGAAAAGGGAGGGAAATCACATCGTTAAAAATAAAATAAAAAAAAAACAATATTTAACAAGAGACAGATATTAAAGTTGTAGCTCCTCGCACTCCGACGGTAGCCATATTTGAGTGCGCGTCGCGTCACCGCGTGTGTCCTGGCGCCGCGAAATAGTTACGCGTTCACACACACGCTCACGAAAAAGAGCGCGTAAATCTTCCCGCGTGTCAGCAAGCACGCTGCTGTCGCTTCATGCTTATTTTGAATAATCGTGCGCACGATATCATGTGTCCGTTTCACCTGCAGCTAGTGAACGAAAAACATTTTCGCAAGAAAATAAACTGACCCGGCGGACTGATATTCTGGAACGTTCAGCAAGTGAGGCGACCATTTTTTATTTTTTTTATTTTTTTTTTCTAGCGGAAGTCTAAAAGATGTGGCGCGGATTACCGGAACGGATTAGTTTCTGTTCATCTAACTGCACGAAACGCTCCAGGACAGTTATTTAAAGGTGCAATAGCAAAATTTTTACGTATGTATCACTTGTTAATAATAATAATAATAATAATAATAATAATGTTATATATGTAGATTTAACAATAAACCATTAGGTTAAGTATTGGTGAAAGCGTAAAAATAATTAGTTTAGAAATGTCTTCTAAGAAATTTGTGCTGTCTTGTCAAAAAATGCTGCCGTAGTATATGAATTGATAGCAGACTCTATTGATTTGTGCTACCCTATCAAAAAAATGCATAAATGTGTTATAACTGGATCATGTTTTGATGCCTTATTTTAACTTTTTTTTTTTATGATAAATTATGAGTACCATATTCACTCACTCATTGTCTATACTGCTTTATGCAGGGGCCTGGAGCCTATCCTAGGACACTTAGGACACGAGGTGGGGTACACCCTGGACGGAGCACACGCACACATACACATTCACACATACACATACACATACCACACTCTCACACACATTCGCCGACTACAGGCGATTTGAGAAAATGTTAGATATGTAGATTTAACCAATAAACCATTAGGTTAAGTATTGGCGAAAGCGTAAAAAAGAAAAATCTGACGCTAATAAATTTGTGCTGCCTTGTCAAAAAATGCTACCATAGCAGAGTCTATTGCTTTGCAATACTTTATAAAAAAATTTGTAAAAAATTATAAATGTGCTATAACTGTAACTGGATCGTTACTACCATATTATAACTTTTTTATGTTGTTGTTGATGAGTTATGAGTAACATGCATGCACTCAGCATCTATACCACTTTATAGTGTAAACAAGGTCGTGGGGGCTTTGTGACTTAGGGTACGCCCTGCGTAGGGTGCCAATCCATCACGGGGCACACGCACTACAGCCAATTTTGGGAATGCCAGTTAGCCTAATCTGCATGTCTTTGGACTGTGGGATCAGTACTGCTGGAGTACCCGGGGAAACCCAGCAAGCACGGGGAGAACATGCAAACTCCATGCACATTGACCCGAGGCGGGAATCGAACCTGGACCCTGGAGGTGCAAGGTGATACATATCTTAGTAGACAAATACCCCCATCAAATAATGCTCCCAGTACATAATAAAAGAAAATGAATCAAAGCTTGTTGGTCCATGTGTGCGAAGAACCATTACGTAGCAAAAAATTTTAAGTAACATGTATTTACAGAACACTGGAACACTTGTTTGCTTTCCAATCAAGCCCTAACCTCCGGTGGAAGTGCCAAAACGCACAGTTCCTGGAATGACCACTAGGAGCTGTCTGCGAAGGCAGTCATCCCCATATACCTTCATCTTTTATACTGCTTATCCTATACAGGGTCTCGGTAGGGGCCTGGAGCCTATCCCAGGAAACTTCTGGCACAAGATAGTGTACACCATGGAAAGGGTGCCAATCCATCACAGGGCACACAAACACACACTCACATACTACGGGCAATTTGGGAACACCAGTTAACCTAATCTGCATGTCTTTGGACTGTGGGATGATACCAAGCATGAGGAGAACATGCACACTCCACACAGACACATACTCACACTCACACAGTGCTGCCCCACATGCCTCCAATGTTAAAATGCCAAACTTTACAAAAAAAATAAACATGTTTACAGCCTGGTACAAAAAAGATTTTATCTCCATAGCTAGAGTTCCCATTCATGACACCTGTACAGGGGTGATTTTTAATGTAACTCGTCAGTTGAAATAACATTAAGCCATAAAATTAGGTAGAATTAGGGTGGTTGGCAATTTGGGTGACAGCTGCACTGCAGGTGTCAAACCACTAGCTGTCTGACATGACATATAGGGTATGGACGGCCAGGTTTAATCAAATGCAAAGTAACATTAGTGCGTACATTAGGGCTAGCCACCTTAGTAGTTTAGCTAGGGTAAAGCTAAGCTAGCTAGCTTGTGGTAACTGAGTTAAGTAGGTGTGTTCCAACCAGTAGCCAGGCTCTGTTCGTTCTGCCCATTTGGCCATTTATGGATTAAGCAGAGATTGGGTGGAGTCAGCTCCTACCAAGATGGTGACAACCTCCCACAGCTCCCACAGCTGAGCTTGAAACCCGTCCTTTTTTATGCAGGAACTTTTTTTTTTTTTTTTCATTAAAAAACAAAAAAAAACAAAAAACAGCCTGCTTTCACATTACAAGAACTCAGCTGGGAATTATTGCAACATCCCCCGTACAGTCCTGACCTCGCTCCAAGCCATTTCCACATGTTTGGTCCATTAAATGAGTTCCTGGAAGGCCAGGGTTTCAGAAATGAAGCAGACAGTCCTAACATGGCTCCGGCATACTGAGAATCTCTGTACCTTGATCGTATCCAAGCACTAGTGAAATACTGGGATAAGTGCATTAGTGTACCAGGAGATTATATAGAGAAATAAAGGGAATTTTTACTCTTATAACTGTGTTCTGTTATTCTGTACAATCAAAAGTCCCGCTTTGACTTGAACGCCCCTCATTCAAGTGGCCTTAGCATAGATGTGTCAGATCACTATGTTCTTCACCCTACCATGGGAAGAACTGATTTCCAGTCTGGAATGCTTGTTTATGTTTGGATACGCCAACTGTCAATCATTTTATAAACACTCTGGGCTGACTGTAGATCTTACTTACTGCTCCTTTAAAAAAAACGTGGTGGCGAATCGCTTGGAAGCTGACTTATATTGGTGAGTCATATTGTCTGACTCACTGAAAAAAATCCAGGCTCCAAGACATCCCAAGATGGATTGAACATCATGAGCAGAAGTGCTGAATTATGGATCCTCCCCTCCTTCTCTGCATTCACAGTGACACCTAGAGGAAATAAAATGTATTGCATATATAATTTTTCATGTGAAAACACAATCAAAGCAGTGTTTACCCACAACAATCACTTCGGCACACACACTCACTCATTGTCTATACCACTTTATTCTGTATACAGGGTTGTGGAGGCCTGGAGCCTATCCCAGGAGACTTAGGGTACGAGGCGCGGTACACCGTGCCAATCCATTACCGAGCACACACTTACACAAAATGGGCAATTTGGGAATGTCAGTTAGCCTAATCTGCACGTCTTTTTTACTGTGGGAGGAAACTGGAGTATCCAGAGGAAACCCACCAAGCACGAGAGAAACTCCATGCATACAAACCTAAGGCGGAACTCGAACCCGGACCCTGGAGGTGCAAGGCGACAGTGCTAACCACTAAGCCACCGTCAGAACAGACACAATAATTTTTTTTCACATGATGCCTCTTGTGTTTATCTGAATCCACATGTGCAGTCAAAGGGCAAAAGAAATCCAAATAATTTGACTTATACAGGAGGAAAAAAAATAAGACTCCAGGAAACTTCTGGAATGTCATCAAGAGGAAGATGGAGGGTCACAAACCATCAAGTAAAGCTGAGCTGTTTGTTTTTTGTATAAAGAGTGGTATAAAGTTCCCCAACAGCAACGTGAAAAACTGGTGGAGAGACAAAACACATGGAAGCTGCAATTACAGATCGGGGTTATTATTCCACCAAATACTCATTTATTAATGTTATTTAGCCAAAGCATTAAACAATTTGTTTACAAATTATTTGCATTTTGTTTTATTTGAGTTATTAAAGCTCTGCATGATCTGGGGTTATTTCAATGTGTTGTGATGATGTCATATGCTTTAAATATACACTGTAAATAACAATAATTATCTTTTGAATTTAGGAGAATTATTGTCAGCAGTTCAAACAAAAAAAAAAACTGTTCATCTCACCAACACATGCAAAAAAAAAAAACTGATTCTTTTGCAGTGCTCTCTTATTTTGTTTAAGAGCTGTACATAAGATGCACTTTTCTTTTCTTTTTTTAATTAAACTTAATGCATTTCACTCTTGGACCAGCACTTTGGTCTGTGCTGATGAAGCGGAATCTGTGTCTTTGCCTTGGGTTGATTGGGTAGAGAGCTAAAGCGGTGGTGTAGTGGCTAGCACTGTTGCCTTGCACCTCTATGGTCTGGGTTCGATTCCCACCTCTGTGTGCTTAGAGATTGCATGATCTCAAAGTGCTTAGTAAGTTTCATTTGGTTTTCGATTGTTCCCCAAATTGCCCGTAACGTGTGCCCTGTGATGAATTGGCACTTAATCCAGGGTGTACCCGCCTTGTGCCCTAATTTTCCTGAGTAGGCGTCTGGGTGTCATGTGGTTAGTATGGTTTTCTCAAACATTACATAAACATCTGCCATGATTTCAGGGGTATCAAAAAGTTTCGAGATTAGCTTTGTTTACAAGCTCTGTTTTTTTTTTTGTCCTCCCTCAGACGCCTTAACACCTGACAATAGAATTCGCTCTTGACGGTCTGGCCCCTGGGGACAAATTCTCGATGCACAAATGTCGAAAAAGTAACACTCATGAAACAGGGTACGATGTCACTAAATGCTTTATGGTCAGTGGTAAAGTTTCAGCTGTACAAGTGAGGATAAAAGACAGAGGATAAAAGATATCAGTGTTGTAAACTGACTCATCACTGACAGATCTATTCCTGACTCGCCGTACACACATTGCTGTTTATGACATACACGTGGAATTTATAAGATAATAACTTTTACAGCAGTGCACCTCGATGTGCGAATGACACGTTTAACAGTTTCTGGTTAGAAAAGATTCTTGCTGCCTCTTTAATGACACAGAACAGAGATACAGTATCTCAAACATCACCTAAGTGCACTTGCTAACCTGTTTCACCAGGGGGCAGTGTTACTCTGCATGTCTTACTGAGAAATGAACACTGTAGTATCACTACAGAATCCCTGTGAGGTCCTTTAGTGCTCTTACGTTAACATGAACCTCAGTAACCACATGGAAAACTCTTACCTCAGCAAACTGAAAAGCAGGAATTTCTTTGTAACATGACAATCTGTGATTTTTTTTGTGTCAATATTTCAAGAGAGAGCGAGAGAAATAATCGAGGTTGGTGATGGAACAACGTTTTCTATCTGATATAATTCAATTCAATTTTATTTGAATAGCACTTTTAACAAGGGTCACTGTCACAAAGCAGAAACACACAATCAAAAGAATATTATTAAAATGTGTATGAGATGTGAGTGTGTGTGAATCAGAATGATCAGATCGTCCCTGATGAACAAGACCGAGTGTGACGGTGTTGAGGGAAAAAACTCCCTGAGATGGTAATAGGAAGAAACCTTGAGAGGAACCAGACTAAACAGGGAACCCATCCTCATCTGGGTGATAACGGATAGCAGGGATTGATCTGCACTCATACTGTGTGTTAGGAGGCT
>JAOVVA010000044.1:16828478-16842078 GCA_028565275.1 Leiocassis micropogon | reverse complement strand
GGCTGGAACGGATTATCTGCATTTACATTATTTCCTGGGACAATGTGTTTCACAAAACAAGATTTGGCGTTAAGAACTCACCTCCGGAACAGATTCCTTTCATATGCCGAGGTGCCGCTGTATAGAGTTCATTAGCGGGCAAACACAACAGCATTTCTCACATATCTTTACTTGAGCAGTTTTATTAGAGGATACTTTTTACTTTTACTCCACTCAGAAGTACAGCAATTATCTGTACTTTTACTTCACCTGATCACAGTGATGTGTAGTGTTTGTATCACGTTCACAAACGGGGATCAGAGAGAGAGAGAGAGAGATCTTTTCACTCTGAAACAGGCTGCTGTGAGCTAATACGAGTCTGTACATTTGTGTAAATCTGAAGGCGAGAACTTCTGTGCCTTCACTCGAGTACACGAGTAAATAAAGGACGTTTACTTTTACTTGCGTATTATTTGCCCGGGGAATTCCTTGTGTTCTTTGCCCCACCTCTCAGTCAGACTGTATGTTAGCTGTTTGGATCCTGAGCTTAGGTTATTGTCTGTGTGGAATGTCACAAGTCCTCCCAGTTGTCCTCTGGTTCTCGGGTCTCCTCCCTGGGACATGCCGGTGTGTGAATATTAAACTGCCACTAGGTGTGAACCGGTGTGTGTGTGTGATTGATTCCCGCACTCCCGGGATGGATTCGTGATACTCTGATTAAGTGTATTATTGTGTTGTGAGGGTTGGAGGAGGATTATACACGTCCGATAAATTCTTTTGACGTCCATTAAATTACAGCACTGGATCTCGTCTCCGCTCGGCGTTCACGGAAACCCGGAGGTGTTGAAGCTCTGCTCACATGCGCGCGCTCGATTTAACCCCAGGTCTCCATGGAATAATATTATCATGAGTGACGAGCCACGTAATTGTGCAAATCCTCTCTCTCTCACACACACACACACACACACACACACACCTCCCTCTCATTAAAATACCACGAGCTCACATCAGTGTTTGACTTGTAACTCATGAAGGTCGAATCGATGTACGCGCTACAGTATATAAAACGAGTCCTTGATGAACGGACATCTCTGTGCAAACGGGTTCTCTCCATTTTTTTTAGACCTGTCTCTCGTTAGAGCCTGTCTCGCACATTCTAGAGCCTTCTGCGTGTCAGGAAAAGGCAAGACGCAGTGTGAAGAGAAATGTTTGTGTGTGTGTGTGAGGGGAAGGGTGTCAGGCATATGCTAAATTTAGCATACATTTCAAATCGATCCAAATAGCAACAGTGAAGATGTGTGTGTGTGTGTGTGTGTGTGTGTGTGTCCTTAACTCGGCTTAGTGGCTAAATAACGAGAGAACTCTCGGACCAGTCCAAGCATGAGGTCTTGAAGTTCAGCCTGGATTGAGAAGCCTTGGCAGAGGCAGCGGTGTAAATATTTCACAGCGTATTGGATTTATCTAACAGCCTGCTCAGGTTTAAAACTCTTCTGAATGTGAGATCTGGTGCGATTGAAACCCGATTGGAAATTCTGAGGCGTGTGTCGCTCCAGCGGAGGCGGGGGAAACGCCGGCGAAACCTGTCTAGGTGAAAAAATCCTCCAGTGAAGAGTACTTCTCCTAGACAAACAGTTTCCAACTGTGTTCCTGCTCCATGGGTTTGGGTTTCGTTTAACAGCTACGTGATTACTGTGATTTATACCGACACCTGAACAAAAAGTTGCGGGTTAATACTGTCATGTGGGCGGGGCAGATACGCACACAGGACTCACTGGCGGTTCTTTGTTAGACTCCTAGGTGATGAAGAACAGCGCGTTTCGGAGGCGTGGCCTATCATGGCGCAATAAAACATGAACATCTAAGCAAAGTAGATGGACATTGTTACCATTGTTAGGCTGATGAAATAAAACATTTGAAAAAAAAACATTTACCAAACCAGCGTTTATAGATGGAATCAAGATGGAAAGATTTTGGTGTAAAAACAAATATACATATAAAATGCATTAAAAAAAGAACATTGAAATGCTTTTTGGGGCCGTCCAGATACAAAATATATACGACAGCGATATATGATTGAAACGCAACCTTGATTAATTATTAATTATTGAATCCTTCTTCATTCAGTGTCTCTTACATTATCGAGGAATCTGTTATTGATGGTTTAACAAGATTCCTTTCAGCCATTTTATTTACAAAATACATATATAATGTCATCTAGTCACATGACTAAATATTTAAACATTATAATGAGCCCATGTCACGTTTTGGAAATGTTTTCATGATTTTATTTACATTTTTTGGGGGGGCCTTTCAGTAGGGGCGGGGTGTTGATCGTTGATTAAAAACTCAAATGATTAAAATATAAGCCGAGAACATCTGTAACGCTTGGTGAATATGCTTCTTTTATAATAAATGGAGACAAATAATCAGAATTATTATTCTTTTTTTTTATTACATTTGCTTCAAAAAGATGAATGTATATTAAAAGAAAAATAAGCTAACATTTCTGTGGAGAGATAATCTATAGCCTTCCAAAAAAGAGCGGGAACGGTTTGGCCCCGCCCACCACCCGCACCTCTGCTCTCTCACGCGCAGCTCTCTGCTAGGCAACCAAGCGCTCAAGCGTGATCCCACGCGCAGTTTTCCATTTCGGCTCGACGCGGGTAGGTAACGGTCGCGAGCGTCTGGGCACATCTTGTTTTCAGTCGCTCTCGCTCTCTCTCTCACACACACACACACACACACACACTCTTTTCCGCCTGAAGCAGCCCTCTTTCTCTCCCTCACATCTCAGTGTCTCCATGACTTCGGCTAAGGATCGCAGCGCGTCGGGTAAAACGCCTCAGCAGCAGGAGCAGGTACGATCAGCACAGCAACCTGTCCGTGTCGCGTCACCTCTCACACAACACCTTCGCCATGTCACACTGACACTCTCATCACTCTCTCTCATCACTCTCTTTCAGACCTCACATGGACGTTACACACGCTCCTCTTCATGCTAGATCTGTATTTGAATATTTATACATTTCTGATTGAATCTCGTGTAGCGTTCACTGGAAACTGGAAAAAAAATAGTGGCGAGGCGTCTGTGGATCATTTCATTTGCATATTGTTGTAATGGTCGTTTGCATATCAAACGTATTACCTGCGGGAGGGGCGTGTCCTAAAGGGAGTCGTGTAGATCATAGCTGTATTACATAATGACAGACTGTAAGAGAACTGAAAAAATAACTTAAATAACCAAAATATACACATCGACAACAATAATAGAAGACTTGTGATTGTGTGTGTATGTGTGCTTGTGTGTGTATGTGTGTGTGTGTGTGTGTGGTTGTTGTGTAGAGGGTATCAGTGATCGGGTGCTTGGCTCTGGGGGTCCGTGATTGGTTAATTGACCACTTGTGATCAGTTATTGGTGTTAATCAGTGATTGGTCATCGTGCAGGAGTGACCTGAGGTTGGATATTTGAATATTCGTGATCATAAATCGATCATCCAGTGGTGGATCAGTAATCGGTAAGTTGTACTGAAGTAATGAGGGATTAGTCATTGAGTCGTTGGTTATTATTGATTGGATCCACATTTGCCCATTTTGGTAATAACTGGAACCTCAAGTTCTTTTAATTGAATTGGATTGAACTGAATCTTGCAGTGGGGGGTCAGTGATGGGTCATCATTCAGAAGCGTTTAGATTGTTGTCACCTTCTGATAAGATGGAAGTTTTCATGACAGTAAACATCATACTCTGTTTCCAAAGCAGAAAGTGGTTATGATAGTGCTGCTTTAAAAAAAAAAACTATAAAATATAAAAACTTGATTACTGAGCAGTGTTGTGAATGGACATTGAGTCACATCATGAGATCTCACGCTGCAGGCCGATCTGAGCCCTGAAAATTAAAAAAGTGTTTAAAAAAAGTGCATGTTATTGATACGAATGTCTATAGAGAAGAAACACGTCCAGAGAAGTTGCTGAACACCGCTGCCAACAGACCTCCTATTTACGGCTGAAACATTTCAGCGTCTACACATGAGCGCCCGCACGTTAAGCTGGACAGATGGCGGGATGACCCGTGGCCCTTTATCGCGCTTCTTTGGTTAGCGCTCCCGTCTGTCAGATCTAAAGCGCTGCAACCTGCGCCTCGCCGCTATTAAAATCAATTAACCCAAACCACCGCATCTGTTATTCACTGATTAATTTTCAGCCCGTCAATTAATCACGTCTCTAATCGACCTTGTTTTCACCGCTCTCCAGTCCTGACCTGTCTTCTCGTGCGCTAACTAGCGTGTCTTTTCGGAAACGAAGGGAGGAAGAAAAAAAAATGGAGGATGGCTTGAAGAGATTTCCGGATCGCTTGGAACAGGGTTAGGAAAGAAAAAAAGAAAAAAAAAACCCAGCTGTGTGATTAAAAGAAGGCACGCTTATCACGTCCTCTCAAGCTGCTTCTCACCCTTAAAGTAGGTCTCTGATGATAATGATTAGGGTTCATGCGCAGACGGAACAGCAGCCTGAGAATAGCTGCTGAAGGCAGGGGGCTATATTTGGAGTGGCCTTACTGATAAAGTGGGTCTAATAGACGGGATTAATTGGGAGCCGCGGCTCGACATTTAGAGTTGAGATAAAATAGAACGAAACGACAGCGTGAAGTGCAATTATGAGCAATCGGTTCTGGCAGCGCTGACGCGGTGGACGCGCGTGACGCAAAGCCGGAAATTACTGAGCGGCTTTCTGACACTTGGGCGCTGAGAGGTTACACGTTTACGCTCGTTAGAAATTGTAGCGATGCTTAATATTGGATTATAAAAACGTTTCTACAGTTTTGCACTTGAAAAGTCGCGTATAGTCCGGCGATTTATAAACAGGTTTGAGAAAGATGATCGGCCTTTCTTTTGTTGTATATTTTACAATAAGATTGTCTTTGTAACTACAGAGATGGATTAGTTACTAGCTAGCGCAACTCAGGTATTTGATGAATCTGACCAAGATTTGGGGTTCTTTCACAAAACATTGCAAATTTGTAATAAGTTTGTGTACAGGTTAAAAGATACTTGAGCTACGGAGAAATATTATGTAAAAATGAGTTGATTACTAATTAGTCATTCACATCCTTATATAATAATAATAATTATATTGTTCAGACGTACACTCTCCGATACAGCAGGGGGCAGCACGCGCTTAGTCGGGTTGTGATCTACTATTAAACACAAAGAAGGAGTCTACTTTTGTGTTGCGCCTTTCATTACTGATCTTCTGGAGAAGTTGTCGAGAGCGACCCTGTCCCCTGCCCTTCCTGCCGTATCGGGTTTGTGTGATTGTGTAACTCTTCCTCTGTATCAGACAGAGCGAGATGGAGAGATAGAGACGACATGTCTTAGTTAAAACCTCTCTCTGTGTATTCCACGCGATGATGGAGCGGTGCTGAAGGTGTGATCACAGCCCGACACGCCCACTCATCCACACTGCATTTTCACTCGGCACCCTACACATCCCTCGTTCTATTTTTGTCTCGTCTTCCTTCACTCGCGTGATGCTTATGGCAGTGATGTCACTACTTTTTTCGACAAGAGGCGTGTTCACACAGCAGCCTGACAGGAGTTAGGATGACAAGGCCAGGCCGGAGGTGATGGTGTCAGGGAAGGTGATAATAGAGGAGGTTTTACATTTTAGACTGGAAACGTTTAAGTCTACAGTGTAGAGGTGCAGCAGCGCGCATGTAGTTTCTCACACTGAACGCTTGAGTCTCGAGGACGGGACCCATTCTGCTTTTATCCCACATTCTACAAGATTTTATGTACTAGTACTGAAACTAAGGCTGATACTAATACTGATCACAATACTGGTACTGGTACTGGGACTCATACTGAGACTGGTCTGGGCCTTGCTGAAGGGGCCATCAGTGGTAATTTGGTGGTCATGGGATTTGAACCTGGGACCTTCCGAACCGTAGTCCAATGCCTTAACCACTGAGCTGACCCTGACCCTTTATTACCAGTATGAACATGCTGGAGCCCATTTTACCCCAGTACCCTCCTGAGTCCTGCGCTCTGGTTGGTCAGAAGGCATTGATTCTCTGTAGCAGCAGCTCTGACCATAGCGCAGTTTATATTAGTACACCAATAACATTATCGTTTCCATAGCAACAGCTCCTTCAAAGCACATAAACTGATTAAAAAGTGTGTGTGTTTTCTTTCTTGGTTTTTTATTATTTCATTCTTTATTTATTCAGTTATTTTTGCTATTTTTTTCCTTCTTTATTTTTTCTCTCTTCTTACTGTTCATTTTCTTTATTGTTCATTCTATCTTTCTTTCTTTCTTTCAACTTTATTCTCTTTTCATTTCTTCTTTCTTTCCTTTTAGATTTTTTCTCTCCTTTTTTCACTGTTCTGTCATTTGTTTTCTCTTTGCTTCTTAATTTCTTTTCTTTTGTGTCACACCTTTTCTTTCTTTCTTTCTTTCTTTCTTTTTTTCTTTCTTTCCATTCCTTCCCTTTGCTTCTTTGCTTCTTTCTTTTCCTCTCATTTCTTCTTTCCCGCAGTAGATCTGCTGAAGTTATCTGCAGTGTGTTTCACAGGTATGGAAGGAGTCTCCAGTGTCGGTGCTCCGTCAGACGTCTTCAGGACAGAGAAGTTTCTCAGTGACTTTGTTATTGATTAAATCATTAAGTTAGCTACGATGTGTGTGTGTACAGTCCGCGTGTCTGAATTTACGCGCCTCAGGAGTTGTGCACCTCAGACCGTTAATGAGCCGATTGGCTGCACGCGTTTCCCCCCGGATTCTAATGGGAACTCTTCTATCCGCTTTGAAGGACACTAACTTCGCCCTCGGCCCTGTGTGTCTCTCGAACCCTTGACCGGCGCTCCGGTTCCAGCATTCTAAATCCCCCTCAGTGCATGCTTCAGTACTGAACGCTAAGGGAAACTCAAACTCAGTCAGGTTCCATGCACCATGAATAAGATGTAAAGAAAACTCTCCCTCTCGCCGGAGTCAAAAGAGCGCCGGAAGACGGCCGTCGATTCACTTCTCAGAGTTTATCATCTGCAGTCTTCTGAAACACAGCATCTAGCCGCGCTAATAATTATCCTGCAAACCAAACAAACCAGGAACGCCGCGTTACTGTCCCTGTCGCCTTATGAATTGTTGATCACGACTGGGGCCGCGCGAACGCAGCGAAGATGGCGAGGATGAATGTTTAATGAGCTGCAGAAGGTTTTGCTTTTAAATAGCGCGTCCAGACAGAGAGAGAGAGAGAGAGAGAGAGAGCGCCATGCAGAAATCCGTTACTCTTATCATCACAGAGAAAGTTCATCGCTAATGACCAGAACAGTACAGCGGCTAAGGACAGACCGAGTCCTCTGCCTGTAGAACGCGCTCCACCTCGCCGGGATTAGCCGCTAGTGATGAGTTTTATGTGTCAGATGTTGGAAAGATGGTCCTGTTCCTGTTATTCATGTTGTCTGTTGATTGGCAGCAAAAAACATCCATTCAAGACGAGTTAAAGGTCCCATATTTTACGTCTCAGAGCAGCACCAAAGTGTGTGTGTGTGTGTGTGTGTGTGTGTACGCATGTGTGTTAATGTATAGCTGAAATAGCACTCACTTTTTTTTCTGAATGGGGCTCTTCTTATATGATGTCACATTAGAATCGACTAAAAAGTCGTAACAGTTGCTCTGTAAAAGTTCACCTTCTCCTAGCATGTGACCAAGGAGGCGGGGCCAATCAGGAAGCTCGAAGGCCAGCGCAGCAGAGGAGACGCTATCTGCCCCCTTCCTCATGCCTGATCTCACAGACACATCCACACAGCTCCTCCCACACAGACAGCACACCCTGCCCTGCTGTCTAAGTGAACTCACCGTCTCCTGAATTCCCTTTCCGCCCGTCTTTTTCCCGCCTCTGCCTCAGCGCGGCGCTGACGACTGACCCTCGCAGGGTTTCGGTTTTCTCACAACCTTAGCGTGAACCTTTGGTGCACTTGATATAAACAGTAACCAGGAAGTCAGCTATCAGTTTCCTGCAACCAGAGAGCGAGAGGAACGCGAGACGGGACACCGCGTGTGAAAAGGAGCCGGACAGGGCGAGGGACGCCCCCTAGTGTCGGTACTTCACTTAGTCTCCGACTGTACACAGAGTTAAAGGAATAAACCTGGACACTACATCATTAAATTTTTTTTTCTTTTAGGGTTGAGTGCAAAAGTTTGTGCACCCTATTACTAATTGATAGAACTATGGCTAGTATTAACACTCTTCTCTACCAAACACTAGCAACGTTTGGAACATTTTCTGTGGAGAGACCACAGGCTGTGAATGTGTGTTTGTGTGTGTGTATGAACCCAAGGCCTTCAGTGGATGTTTGACTGTGTGAATAGCGTCACAGAGACGCCGTCTGTCCTCGAGTCCCTGAACCTGACCCCCTGGCCTGCCACTCTTCATTCCGTCTGTCTTCACTGATTATTTATTAAAGAACAAAAATTACCCATGATGCTCAGCACCATTCCGGAGTCCAGCTCTTCTCACTGCAAGCTGCTGATCTGTGGGTTCTCTTGTTCAGGCTGTGTGTCTGTGTGTCCAGCTGCTCTTCTGTCTGTCTCTCTGTCTGTCCTCCCGTCTGTCTCCCTGTCTGAATGATCATTTATGTGCCTCCCCGTCTCATATCTCTGCTTATTTTTCCATCTCTCTAACCATATGTCCATCTTGTTCACTGGCTGTCCACCTGTTTGTTTGTCTGTCTGTCCTTATATATCTGTCTTTTCATTCTTGAATGTCTCTCTGTTCATACGTCTGTCTCGTATTCTCTCTGTGTCTGTCTCTATCTGTGCAGTTGTCTATCTCTTCATCTCTCAGTCTTTCTGTGAGTCCATCTATTTGTTCGTCCTCCTGTCTGTCTCTCTGTCAGTCTGTCTGCCTGACATTTCATTTGTCCACTTACAGTATCTGTCAATCTGTCCATTTCCATTTCTCTCTCTACCTCTACCTCTGTTCATACGTCTATTTCTTTTTCTCTGTCCATCCCCATCTCTGTGTCTGCCTTTCCACCTGTCTGTTCATCTGTCTGTCCATCCGTCTTTCTGGCCGGTCCTTATCCTCCATCGACTCGTTCAAAAGTGATCCTGAGCTCCCGCTTCCTGTTCCGACTCCTGCTGGTTGCCATGGAAACGGTTACTCAGAGATGAGACGAGATGTGCTGACGTGTTCAGAGCAGTGCGGAGCGACAGACCTGTGCCACTGCTCAGCCACACCGCACCTGTCTCACTCTCTGTCTGTCTGTCTGTCTGTCTGTTCACCGGTTCATCAGTTTGCATTAATGTCTGAATTTCTTTCAGTTTATCTCTTTATGTAAATATAGAACCAGAGACATACAGAATTCAGTGCACACACACACACACACACACACACACATACACACACACCGCATTGATTAAAACACACTGGTGAAATTTTAATGGTGCAGGTTCCAGGAATGAAAAATAATTTGTTTTGTAGCAGTTCTGTGCCTGTCAGGAAGTGTAACGATCTCTCACACACACACACACACACACACACAGTGATGCAGTGATTTATTAATAGTTTGTTGCTCCTGCACACATTCCTCAAGATATGCAAATGAGCTCTGACCTGATTGGATCGAGCGTTTTTTTTTTCCACATCACTCTACAGCGCTGTTGAATCCTGAGACCTGATTGGTGGAATGAGCAGCTCTGTAGATCGAATCGTTCTGAAGCGTTGCGGTTTCTATAGCGACGGGCCACGCACGGGGATGCGAACCATCCGGATCAATACGGTCACGTTTTTAAATTTTTTTATTTATCCTTACAATATTCCAGCCCGGTTCCGTTCCGTTCCTGTATTGTTCAGACCGTACACTACCCGAGCTAACGACTTCCTTCATTCTGTGAGATCCATAAAGACAAGGGTACTATTAAACAAGTCTTGAGTCTGAGGAGAGGAAGTGAGCGAGCCCCGCTCTGGGCTTTACACATGACGTTTAATCTCCTGTAATAAATCTACTGAAACATCTGGAGCGTCACGTACGCGCCTCGCCCCGAGCTTCACCTTCCCTCCCTCCCTCCCTCCGTCCTTTCTTCCTTTTCAGAAGCGCAGCAGCGGAACCCGAGCTCCCGACTCTCAGTCCTGCTTCACCAAACAGCAACAGGAAGTGCTCTTTCTAAAGTGCACAAAGTGTTTAGAATCTCTTTCTTTTTGATTGCGAGCGCTCGCTGCAGCACTCCCAGCTGTGTTTAAAGTGGAAAAGTGTGTTTTTCTTTTTGTTTTTATCTTCAGGCTTTTTATCAGTAATGGAGTGACGCTTTTTACTGGAGCGCTCTGTGACGGAGAAATCGCTTTCAGCCTTCTGCACTTCATCAAACGTTCTCATTGCCGTTATCAGAGTTTCACAGATTATTTCACACACACACACACCCACATATATATATATATACACGTCATAAGTTATATTCAATTCTCAAAAATCTTGAAATCTACAGAAGCCCATTTTCTCCTCGTCTCGTGTAATATTGTCTTTATAAGCTTTACAGCCCGTTACTGTGGTCTGGTTACTCTTTAATTTTTTAATGGTTAAAATTCCTGTTTTACCCACCTGTGTGTTGCTGCTGAGAGCGTCGGCATGCGTGTCCGACTAATTAAGTTCAGGACAATTACTTAGTGAGATCTCTCTATTTTTCGGACTCAGTAAGCAGCACTGACGGTGAGTACGAGTAAAAAGACTAGCAGTTGATTTTTATGATGAGTTTCCGTTATCAGTCGTACTGAAGACTAATGAACAAATGGACCTTTAATCTCCAGAGTGTGACGTGCAGGGCGCGGCAGCCTCAGGTTGTTTTATCCCTTTAAAATTTTGTGACGTGACTTCAATCAGAATACAAACATCTCCAGCTTTATTCATCTCCTCTCTTAATGTTTTTTTTCTTGTCTTGGTCTCGTTCTAAAAATAACCCAGCACACTTCTGATTTTCCCCATGGACCTCGCTCAGACAGACAGACAGACAGACAGACAGACAGACAGAGAGGACAGCCAGACATATAGATGGCCAAAGAGACACATGGACAGACAGAGAGACAGACTGAGAGACGGATGGACAGATAGATGAGCATGTAGACCAGACATCATTAAATGGCGGATCCGGACCGAGTGACAGTTCTATCAGGACCCTGATACTTTTCTGATTTATGCCAGTAATTTAGCACTTTTTCCCTTGAGGTGGGCGTGGCTATACACATCACGCAACTGAGCCAATTGATCGAGTGTGCGGAAGAAACAGTAAGGAAAGTGTGACACAGCACGGCTTACTCCAAGAAAAGGAACGTAGACTATGAAAACTGAACCTTCAGAGATGAACGGACAGATCGGTGTGTGTTTATTCTTCATGCAGGAAGTTTAAAACCAGTTTGTGTCTAATGTTATGTTCCAAAAGTGATGTGAAGCGCCACTATGAGATAAAACATAGTCCCTTATTCAGGAACTTTAGTATGGATCGGTGAACAGACAGAGACAGAGAGAGAGATGGACATTTAAGCCCCGTTTACACTGCAGGTCTCGATGCCCAATTCTGATTTGTTGCCTATATCTGATTTGTTTGACCGTCTGTTTAACGTTCTTTCAACTATGACCCGTATCCGTAGCTATAGATGGATGGATGGACAAACAGACAGATAAACAGACAGATATAACTGAAGATGTAGACAGACAGATGAATGGACAGACAGACAGACAGAAGTGGGAGTGATCCAGTTCGCTCCTCCCTCCCTCCTCTAGCGACGCTTGCTCTATCTCTCCATCACTCTGTCTTTATCTCCACACTAGATAACAGGCTGTCTGTTTTCGTCTAAAAGAAACGACTGCGGCGAAGAATAAGCGAGCTCTAAAACTCCAAAGCCTCAAAAGTAATGAAGCCGCTAGTTTTATTTTAAAAGGTTTAAAAGTGAAAAACAGACAGGTTATTCCATTGCTGGTTTTTTTTTCTAACCGTGTGTCACTTATCTATAAGGCAAAAAAATAAGAGCTGAAAATCTCCAGCTTTAAGAGCGTTACAGAGCACCGACACTGGAGACTCCTTCCAGTAACGCTACTGAAACACACTTCTTACAGAAAACTTCATCACATACGGTAAACTGTTGTTTAATCTGTCACTCAGAGAGTCTTCTGTACAGTATGTTCCTGTGACGGACCTGTTACTATGGAAACCATAACGCATTATAACGAGCGCACTAATATAAACTAATCAACCAATCAGGATACAGAAATAAACCGCTCAACTTAATAGTCAGAAAAAAAAAATAACCTCCCTCTGTGTGTGTGTGTGTGTGTGTGTGTGTGTGTGTGTGTGTGTGTGTTAACAGGAGCTGGTGGGGAGCGCTCCTCCTCAGAGGAACTGGAAGGGGATCGCCATCGCCCTGCTGGTCATCCTGTTCATCTGTTCTCTGATCATCACTTCCGTCATCCTGCTGACGCCACGTAAGTCATCACACGTGACGAGGACCTGACTCTCGGGTCTTCCTCAGGGACCCAAAGGCCACGTGTGCATTAGCTTTTCGGGGAAGCAGCACTCACCCCTCTGCCCGGTAATGGTGCTTTAATGGGGTTTACGCTAACGATCCCGTCTCCGCAGTAGGTGATGGCTCTAAAACGGTTCGTCTCGTGTATATAACAGGCAGGACGTCAAAGGAACCGTTTGCTGCTCGTCACGTGCCAACGTGGCTCACACTCTTTATGCTCAGCGATGGAGGTGTGACCTGCTGCTTCACAGCTCCGTCCCAGAGGCATGTCAGAGAGATCCTCTGTTCTTTCTCTCATCATTTAGTGATCTGCAACCACTGACTCTGAGGCAGGAACAAAAATGTGTATCTCTGCAGTTTCATAAGTTAAATAAAGGAGAAGAAACTCAGTGTGTGAAAACTACACTAGGTAATGGGTAGTTAATGGGTAGGTAATGGGTAGGTAATGGGTAGGACACTTACTGTACATTTACATTTATGGAATTTGGCAGATGCCCTTATCCAGAGCAACTTCCATTCATCTCATTACACATATGTGCAGTTGAGGGTTAGGGGCCTTGTTCAAGGGCCCAAAAGTGGCAGTCTGGTGGTGCTTATGTATAAACCTGGGATCAGTACTTCAAAACCTTAACCACTGAGCTACCTGCTACCTGCAGTTACAGTTAAAGGTAATGTGTACCTGGGTAATGGGTAGGTTATAGGTAGGTCATGGGGAGGTAACGGGTGGGTAATGAGTGGGTAAAGGAGGGGTAATGGGGAGGTAATGGAGAGGTAAAGGAGGGGTGAGGGGTAGGTAAAGGTGAGTTAGTTGAGGGATAATTGATAGGTAATGGGGAGTTAAAGGAGGGTTAAGGGGTAGAATATGGGGAGGTAAAGGAGGGGTAATGGGTAGGTAAAGGAGGGGTAATTGGTAGGTAAAGGAGGGGTAATGGGCAGGTAAAAGAGGGGTAATGGGTAGGGTGTGCTGAACTGGACTTCATGTTAATTTAAAGAATTTCTGTTATATTGTACTTTCAGCTGCATAACACACATGACGTTTTATCATCTCTATCTGTTATCACCCAGATGAGGATGGGTTCCCTGTTGAGTCTGGTTCCTCTCAAGGTTTCTTCCTAT
>JAOVVA010000044.1:16813733-16828378 GCA_028565275.1 Leiocassis micropogon | reverse complement strand
GGTAGAGACGCTGCCGGGCCTTTTTCACCACGGTGTTGATGTGACAGGACCATGACAGGTCCTGCGTGATGTGAACAACGAGGTATCGGAAGCTGTCCATTCTCTCCACTGGGCTCCTGTTGATGATGGGGGTCTGGTAGTTCCTCTCCTGCTTTGTACTAAAGTCAGCGTGTATGTGACGTGGTAATGCTAGACACGTTTATAGTCAGCATTAGTTAGCTACAGTAGATCCATCAAGATGCTTCGGAAAGGATGATAACATCAGAGTGACAAATCCAACACTTTGTCATGATTTATGGATGCAGAGTGACTGAAATATTTAGAGAAGTTTAAGTGCATGAACACACTAGGGACGGGAATCATCAGGGGCCACCCGATACGATATTATCACGATATCTAGGTTTTGCGATTTTTATAAATATCCAGATTAAATTATTTTTTGTAAATTTTGTTACAAATCTAAACAAATTATTTGCCCCCACCACATGGGACACTGTGCTGCCCATCAGCACCACCTGTAGGTTAATAGAGGAACAGCAATGTTTTATCTAATCAAATGCAAAAAATAAATTTTTAAAGATCGATTTTGGAGTGGGTGTGGCTATATGGGAACTTGTGCCACACAAAAGAATCGCGATACATAACTGAAACAATTTTGACCTCCATCTTTAATGTGAAGAGTGCAAATTACTTGATGTGTATCAGTATCCAAGCATCCTATAACTCTAGCTGTAAAAAAAAAATGCTGTATTGGATCACCCTCTCAGTCCTTTGATGATTTAAACATTTAATCAGATGTGTTGTAAAAGATCACACCGCTGACTCCGTGTCCTAATTAATATTTAAATGAGCTGCAACCTCTACCAAGTGTCTCATCCTCTAATTGACTTTATAGGAAATTGCTTTTGGAATGCAAATTCTCTCATTTGTCCTTCAAAGCGCGAGTTAACAGAGAAGTTTTTGGTTCAAAGCCAGCTTGTTTGTGAGAAGTGTGAGGCGAAACCGCGTGCTCTCCCGACCTTGGACACCTTGCAGAACCAGTTCAGGTCCTCCAGCTCAGTGCAGGAGAAACGTCCAGAGGAGCAATCGCATCCAGGGAGACATCAAGTCCTACAGCGATGGGTTATTTACTACATCAGGATCTTCACGTGTACAGCTAAGGGATTTAGGGTTTGAACGCAGGCTGTGACAGCACTCTTTATAAACAGATATCCTGTTCAAGTATTTATGATCGCTTTGGTCTTTTGAGTTTGCTGTATTTGCTGTACATAAACCTGTTGATTTGCTTGTTCTTTTAAACGTTGCGTACCCATAGTGCAGCGCTGTCACTTGCCCCATCTAGAATTAGTATACATAGAGTTATCATTGCAAAATGATACCATTTGTGTAACAAAGTGGTCAGAAATGGTACTGCAACCAATTGTAATAGAAAAAAGAATGTTCTACGGCATGAATCACACTGCCCCCTACAGGACAGGACAGGACAGCGTTGTTTTGGTTTAAAAATACTCCTCAGACTCCCTCAACTTAATGATCAGAAACAAACTGATAATTATAGTCTATACTTTTTACCATACATTTTTAATTCTGTGAAGCTGCTTTGTAACAGGGAGCATTGTTGAAAGGCCTATACCAAATGAAATTGGAGTGAGGGAACAGTAACGTTTGGACATACACCATCAGAAATGCGCGTGTAAAACAGAGATACCTTTTCCCTTTTCCAATGCCTGATTTAAGGTTTGTCTGGACGTCAAATCGAAGCACTCAGGCACAAAAATAGATTGTAAACACCATATCAGAGACAAAGCAGCAGGGCTGCTGTTATTATTTTATTGCATTTATACGATACCTGATGCTGCATGTGTGTGTGTGTGAAAAGAAGAGAGAAAAAAACAAGCACTGTTTGCATAAATGATTGACAACGGAAAGAAATGATAAGCTTTTTACAATGGAGAGAAAAACAAAACAAAGTCTCACACACACACACACACACGCACACACACACACACATGCTTATTGACCTGCCGACTATTTATTGCCAAATCGGCTGCCAGACTCATTTCCCTTTCAGATAAAGAAACTTTTTCAATTAAACCAATATCGACTGCTCTTCTCACATCAGTGCAGGAAATTGTGGTGTTTTTTTTTTTTCTTCCTTGTCTCTTCGAGTTTGATCCTCACGGAGTTGCTTTCCATCCCAGTACCTCAATCACACTCTGATTGGTCTGGAAGTTTGGGGGTTCATTTCTAACCCGTGACAAACCCCATGTTTATATTATGTTTAATGTTAATGCACTCAGTTGAAATTTCTGTAGTAACAAGTCATACAGAAAGGTGTGTACGCTGGATGTAAACATGGTGAAACCTTCTCTGATTTATGGAACATCGAGTCCCCATGGAGGCTCGTGACACTGTGTACTGCAATCAGGACAAAAGACATGACAAGACGAGGATTTGGTGTCAGGGGAGAGAAAGGTCTCTTCCGACCTGCGGCGTTCAGTCTGTCAGGAACAGCAAGGTGGAATGATGGACAGATGGTGCCTCTGATGTCCTGCTGAATCTTGCTAATAAAATCTGGAGATTGTAATTATCCAGGACCTTCTGCTCACCAAGGTTCTCCTCATGCGCCGCGATAAAGGCTAAATTAGCCTGAACGCTAAACCCCTACGGATCAGTCGCAGAGCCCACAGAGAGGCTTTAGTAATGAACATTTTAAGACTTTCTTTCTGTCACTGATTTTCTTTGCCTTTTAATTCACACTACTGTCATAATACAATGCCTGGCCAAAAAAAATAAAATAAAAAATTCGTACACTCACAAAAATATTTTGAATATTTAATTGGACCGCCTTTTGCTTTGATAAGCTTACGCAACGTCACAATGTTTTATTTAAGTTCAGAGTCACATTAATTTCTTTCCAAGATCTTGTATTGGTGAGATGAAAGTCGGACTGTTGCGTAAAGCATTCTCCAGCACATCCCAAACATTCTCATGTGTGATTCATGTGTGAAAATGATGTCTTATCCTTCCTGAACACTCTTTCACAATCTGAGCCAGATGAATCCTGACATTATCATCTTGGAATATGTCCCTGACATCAGGGAAGAAGAAAAACTCCATAGGTGATTCAGTTCATTCAGGTGGTCAGCTGACTTCATTTTATTGCCCCATAACGTTACTGAGTCTCGACCTGAGTAACTGCTCAACCCCAGATCATAACACTGTCTCCAGAGGCTTGTACAGTGGGCACTATGCATGATGGGAGCATCGCTTCATGTCCTTCCCTTCTTACCCTGACACGACCATCACTCTGGAATAGGATCAGTCTGGACTCATCAGGTCACATGACCATTTTTCTAATGCTCCAAAGTCCAATCTTTATGATCTCTAGCAAAAAGTATTTTTTTCAGATTATCCACATTGATAAGTCTTTTACTTAAAGCTACACAGCTGTTTGATCCCAATCCCTCGTGGTTCCTTTGCATTGTGCATGCGGAAATAGTTTTATTTTCACTGTTAAAGATACAGACAGACCTGCTAATTTTGTGACTGATTACTTTCATTTGTGACTCATTACTTAAATTGTTAACTCATTAATTTGAATTTTTGACTCGTTAATCTGATTTATGACTAATGTCTTTGATTTTTTGACTCATTAATTTGTGACTTGTTACTCTGATTTTCTACTGATTACCTTTTTAATTTTTGACTAATAAAACAAAACTTATTACTTTGTTTCTTTGACTCATTAGTTAGATATTTTTTTTCTCATTTCATAGATCTCTGACTTTTATTTTTAACTTCTATTTGGCTTTTTAATTTGATTTCTTACTCCTGGCTGGCTCACCAATTTTTTCATTTTCTTTTTTTACCACTACTTGGTTCAATGCTTTAAACTTTGACTCCTGTGTGACTTCTTTGGGTTATCTGTTGGATTTCTTGACTCCTGGTTGCCTCACCAATTAGTTTTCTCTTTTTTTTTTGGGATTTGGATTTACAGTACAGATAAACAGTTCTGTGCTGAGACTTGCTGCTTTCTTCCACAAACAGAGCTGTTCCTCTGTGAGGCTCTTATCACCCTCATCACCAACCGTTCGCTCTTTTTTAGTTCCTCACACCTGATGTTATATACAGTACTGTACTAGGCACCATATTATATGCTGTACCAATTTTGTTATATATGTTTATCATGTCTGTATAATTGCGTACAAAATCATTCAGTATTTCCATATATAACTTAAAAATTAATAAATAAATAACATTACAGGAGAATATATGCACGGCTGTAAAGAAAAAAATATAGTACAAGACAGACCAGTGCCTAAGACTTTTGCACAGTACTGTATATCTAAACAACACTGCAGGAGTCGGCAGTGAATTCAGCGCTCTGGGTTTAGTTATAAAGTATTAATAAACAGAATAAAACAGAATACAATTCTTCTGTTCTTTGCAGACAATAGAAGGTTTTGCTTGAGTTTCCTCACCATCGTATGTGTGTGTGTGTGTGTGTGGGGGGGGGGGTGTGGGTTCAGGTGTCTTGTTCTGGTCCTGGTATTGCTTACAGTTAGCAGATAGCTAAGTGGTGCGTTGGCGTTTTCATTATGTGAGTAATTACTGAGCCACGCCCGTGTGTGATTAATAATAAATAAAGTGTCGCATCCATTATGTGCCTCGAATCAATAATGCAGAGCTGCTGGGTTTTTTTACTCTGTACCTCACTTCATGTTTGTTTTATGGAGCTGAAAGCTTTCACCTGCGCTTTCACTTTCTCACACACACACAGACTGATGTTTTCTGTGTGTGTGTGTGTTTGTGTGTGTGTTGTTGACTGCAGGTGAGGATGACAGCTTGGCCTCCAAGAAGAAAGTCACAGTGGAGGATCTGTTCAGCTCCGAGCTGCAGGTTCGCGACCCCCAGGCCAAGTGGCTCAGTGGTACGTCGTCTCTGTCTCTCTCTTACTCTCTCTCCATCTTTTTAACTCTCTCTCTCTCTCTCAGCTCCGAGCTACAGGTTCATGACCCCCAGGCCAGTAATGCACTCTCTCTCTCAATCTCTCTCTTTCACACGCTATCTCACCTTTGCTATATATCTCGCTCTCTCATGCCTTCTCTCTCGCTCTCTCACTATCTCTCCCTCTTGCTTTTGTGCTCCCTCTCTGTCTCTTTCACTTGCTCTCTCTCTTTCAATTACTGTTTCTTTTGCTTTATCTCTCTCACTTCCTCCCTCACACACTCTCTTCCTCTCTCTCTTGATTTCTCTTTCTATATCTCACTCTCTATGTCTCTCTCTCTTGCCCTCTCTTTCTGTCTTTCTCTTTTGCTCTATCTCTCATGCCCTGTCTCTCACTATCTCCCTCTTGCTTTTACACTTTCTCTCTCTTGCATTGTTTCTCTCTTGCTCTCTCACTCTCTCGCTCTCACTTTACCTTTCCCTGTCTCACCTTGTCTCTCATGCTCTTTTTTTATCTCTCTCTCTCTCTCGCTTTCTCTTTCTGTATCTCCCACTCTCTCTATCACTCTCATGCTCTCCCGATGTTTTTCCCAAAACATTAAAACAAACTGAGACATGAAATTTATCACTAGCGCCATGTCAAGTACAAATCACCCATTCATGCTTCATTTATATATTTATCTGAAAAAACATCTTTTATATGGAAGTGTATATATTTTTGCCCTCTGGTGGATTATACGTACACGGCATCATCATGTTGAAATACAACTCTATTAATAAACACTCCTAAGAACCGATCTTTAGCACAAACTCAGACAGGGAAACCAACGGCAGCAAAGTCTAAACATCTTTCATATTTTTTTTTTAACTTGTTGGGAAATTGTTTGTGGAAATTTAATCATTTTGGACTCAATTTATCCAACATTTCAAACCAGAACGAAATGGAAAGCATTGAACACACACATCAGTGATGGTGAGGGTGAAACCCGTTACAGTGCTCCTCCTTCATGGAGGTCAGGTCTTTGGCAGGTGATTTTCCATACACAGGTTTATCTGTCTGATGTGTAAGCCCTGGGTTTGTTCAGAGAGGTTGTCCGGCTCCGGATAATGAATGAGTGACAGCTCCAGATCTACCCAGACGCGTGAAATGAAGAGTAAAGATGGACAGTCTGTTTCGACCCCTGCAGTTTTTATTAATGATGTTCGAGCAGCGCCCAGCTTTGTCACGACCTTCTGCACTCATCCAGTTGATTGTCATTTCTGCACCTCCTCATCTTCCTCCTCTTCCTCATCTTTATAAAATAATTGTACTACTGCATGACTAAAGGATGGAGAGGTTTGCTGTTTAAACCGTTCCTGTGTTTAACACCGATCACTAGATGGAAAGTGAGTCAGAGAGAGACTAATAACTAAATGATTATCTAAAGGTGTACAGAGTGTTGGATGGGTGGGGCTAGAAGGATAAAAAGAGAGATTAGTGAATGTTTAATTGAATAGGTTGATAAATTGAGTGTTTATTGATTGATGAATTAATTAGTAAAGATATCAGTGAAGGTTTAGATGGATGAATAAATGAATGGATGGAGAGATCAGTGGATTAATGGATTGATGAGAATAGAGAGAATAGTTGATGGTTAGATGAATGGCTGAATAGAAATATCAGTCGATAGTTAGTTGGATGGATGGAAGAATGAATGGAGAGATCAGTGGATGCTTGTGTGGATGAATTGATACAGGTAAAACTCGAACAATTAGAATATCGTGTCAAAGTTCATTTATTTCAGTAATGCAACTTAAAAGGTGAAACTAATATATGAGATAGACTCATTACATGCAAAGCAAGATAGTTCAAGCCATGATTTGTCATAATTGAGGTGATTATGACTTACAGCTCATGAAAACCCCAAATCCACAATCTCAGAAAATTTGAATATTACATGCAATCAATAAAGCAAGGATTGTACATACATAAAACATATCCGACCTCTGAAAAGTATAAGTATGCATATGTACTCATTACTTGGTTTGGGCCCCTTTTGCAGCAATTACTGCCTCAGTGCGGCTTGGATGGAAGCTATCAGCCTGTGGCACTGCTGAGGTGTTATGGAGGACCAGGATGCTTCAATAGCCTTCAGCTCTTCTGCATTGTTCAGTCTCATGTCTCTCATCTTTCTCTTGGCAATGCCCTATGGATTCTCTATGGGGTTCAGGTCAGGCGAGTTTCAAGAACAGTAATCCCACGGTCATTGAACCAGGTTTTGGTGCTTTCGGCAGTGTGGGCAGGTGCCAAGTCCTGCTGGAAAATGAAGTCAGCATCCGCATAAAGTTCGTCTGCCGAAGGAAGCATGAAGTGCTCCAAAATCTCCTGGTAGACGGCTGCGTTGACCCTGGACTTAATAAAGCACAGTGGACCAACACCCGCAGATGACATGGCTCCCCAAATCAACACAGACTGTGGAAACTTCACACTGGACTTCAAGCATCTTGCAGTGTGTGCCTCTCCATTCTTTCTCCAGACTCTGGGTCCTTTGTTTCCAAATGAGATGCAAAAGTTGCTCTCATCAGAAAAGAGGACTTTGGACCACTGAGGAATAGACCAGTTCTTTTCTTCTTTAGTCTTTAGGACATTTGAAGCCCATGTCCAGGATCCATCTGTGTGTGGTGACTCCAGTCTCAGTCCACTCCTTGTGAAACTGGGCATGGGGTCGCCACGGCGGAATATCCAGTTCGCACAACATCTTGGCACAGGTTTTACGCCGGAATCGAACCCGGACCTTCCACACAGCAGGTGAAACACATAACTTCAAACACTTAATGTGCTTTGATACAGCACTTTGGGAACATCCAACTTCTTTTGCAATTACCTTTTGAGGTTTTGCAATTACCTTTTGAGGCTTTTTGAGGCTAATTTTCTGAGATTGTGGATTTGGGGTTTTCATGAGCTGTAAGCCATAATCATCTCAATTATGACAAATCACGGCTTGAACTATCTTGCTTTGCATGTAATGAGTCTATCTCATATATTAGTTTCACCTTTTAAGTTGCATTACTGAATTGACTGAATAAACTTTTGCACGATATTCTAATTTTTCGTTTCACTTGTAAGTGGACGGTTAGCCGGATGGTTGAGGGATGAATAGAGAGGTTGATGGTTAGTTGGATGCATGGATAGAGGATTGAACGGGGATCAGTGGATAATTGGGTGCATGGATGGAAGATCGGTGCATGGTTAGATGGGTGGGTAGATGAGATGAACAGAGAAATCTGTGAAATGAATGGACAGATCATTAAATGATTAGTTGGTTGCATGGATGAGAAATGGATGGAGAGATCAGTAAATGGACAGATGGATACATGAACAGAGATCAGTGGAGTTGGATTGGTGGATAGATGAGATGGGTGAAAAGGTCAGTAAACGGTTAGCTGGGTGGACGGCTGGATGAATAGCGAGATTGGGATCAATGGATGGATGGATGGATGGATGGATGCACAAACAGATCAGTGGATGGTTAGATGGCTGGATAGATGAGATGGATTGAGAGATCAGTAAATGATTAGCTGGATGGAGGGCTGGTTGGATGGAGAGCTTACTGGATGAATGGATGGATGGATGGAGGAGATAAGCCTCAGTCAGGTGTACTGCAGTGCAGAGTGGTGTGTCCTGAACTTTAGGCAGTGCAGTAAGCACAGGAAGAAGACCTCCTCGGGTTCCTGGGTTCTCCTGTCAGAAACAGTCTCTGCACCACATCGGTTATTCATCAGGACAGATTATGGTGTAGGAAACATGGTGTATGGTGTAGGAAAGATTATGGTGTAGGAAACATGGCAGATGTCGGTGAGCTCCTGCTCGTTTCCTAGAGGATGGATACAAGATAATTAACCACTAGTGTGCAGATTCACGCCGCCGTTTAGACCGCTAAAATCCTCCACAAGGACGCTCGGCAACCCCCAGCTTTCAGAATTAGCATTTCTCTTTCTAATGCTGCATTAGCATTCTGTCGGCGGTCTGGAACAGCGGCTGGCATTAACGTCTCACACTTGGCAGTCCTGACGTGACGAGACTCGTACAATGTTCCACGAGGAGCAGGATTGAATTTGTAATACACAGTGCGATTGCAGAGGTTCTCTGTTAGCGATGTTTCAACATCATGGCGATCCATGTTCGTCACGGCTCAGATGATGAGGGTTATTCTGGAAAAATCTGTGTCTGAGATTCAGAACAAGCGCAAACATCAAAGGTGAAAAGTGGAAGGAGGCGTGGCCAGGGGTCACATTCAGTTCTGTTTTATGTCAGTTCCATGTAACGCTGTGTCTCTACAAGCTTACTGGTGATTTAAACACAAATGTGTGTGTGTGTGTGTGTGTGTGTGTGTGTGTGGAAACAGCACCCTGTTGTGCTACTCGGTCTCTTTGTTACACTGTGCTTTTTTAGTCCCAATCACTCGTCTGTATTATTTACCAGCGCACAAAGAAAGCATGTCCATCCAGGCCCGAGGCGCTCGCTGTGTGTGTGTGTGTGTGTGTGTGTGTGTGTTCATGCAGGAGCAAAATAACAAAAACAAACCAGAGGCATAAAACTGGGACACGAATCAAACTGGATAAAATATTGGAGCAGCAAAAACAAATGAAAAGACAAACACACCAGAGACGTCAGAGCACGAGGCGTACATGAGGTACAGATGTGTTCCTGAGACAGGTCCTGACTCGCCTGACTGTCTTTTCTGTCTGGATATTAGAATTTTATTAGTTTTAAAAATAAGAAAGGGAACTTGGATTTCTAGGGTTTGTTTCTTAAAGTTTTATTAAAATTTATAAATGTATAGACTTGTTAACATTTGTCTATATGTTGAGGGATGCATGCATGGCTACGTTGGCTATATGGATGGATGGATGGAGAGGTTGGAGAATTGATAGGAAGTTGGTCAGATAAATGGATGTACAGATGGATGGATAGACAGTTGGATAGATTTTGGTTTTGTTATTTTGTTTAGGATTCAGTGTTAAATATCACTATTGATGTCTCGCCGTATGTACCTATAGAGCACTTATGTTATTGTTACTATGGCAACGGCAAACTTGGAGAGACTTGTATGTCGGACGCTGTCCATAAACAGGATGTAGTTTACACTTTGCAGTGATGATTTGAGAAAATGAGTTTTCGTTTATCTTTAAGAAAATAATAAGAAAGCAAGGACCCGAGTGAGAACAGGAACTAATGTGTTTTGTGCAGTGTTAAACATCTAAACAGTTTAAACACTTCAGGATGCGCTGTTACAGGAAATCGTTTTAAGGGGTCAGGCTGAGGTGAGGGGCGAAGCTTGTGCCGGGCAAGACGATGAGCGAGATGATCGGGGTTTAACAGAATTATAATTATGTTTTAATTATAATTATGTGATACACCAGTGCTGAGGCAGCACGTCACCGTGAACAGTATTCCCAAAACAGTGCATCATGATGCTGATGATGATGATGATAATGGTGAAGCAGTCATTCAGTGGTTTCACACAGTTTGCTGGTCCAGTTGTGGTTCTGATTGAGACTATAGAACATACGCAGGCACTGAGAGCACAATGTACCTGAATGTTCTTCCTCGCGCTCTGTGACGTCTATATAATGACACCTCATGCAGTGGAACGTTCTAACTGCTATGATCAGGTGATGTTCCTCTCTCGGTTCCACCTTAGACACGGAGCTGCTGTACCGTAACCAGGATGGAGACGTGCTCAGACTGGATGTGGAGAGCAACAGCACCGAGGTCCTGGTGGAGAACAAGATGTTTGTAAGTGTATCAGTACGTTTTATTCATCCGTACAGAAAATATGGCCATACAGGACAGACAGATAGATAGAAATGGAGTGATGTATGCACAGACTGGAAAACAGATGGAGATAGATAGATGGATGGACTCCTAGACAGACAGACAGACAAGCAGCACATGCATGAATCACTGCATAAGTCAAAGGAAAAGACAGACAGATGGATGGACAGACTTGGATGGATAGACGATTGGTTGGATGAGTGGATAGAGAAACAATTGGTCTTATAACTAAATAGACAGTTGGATGAATGGATGGATGGATGGATGGATGGATGGACAGTTAGTCAGATGGATGGATAGATGGCAAAGATGATCAGATGGTAGACTGATAAAGGGGGGATTGACATACTGTTGTTCAAATGAATGTGTAAATGGATGGATGACAAACAGATAAATTCATTTAAATTCAGTTGGTCAGATGGTGGATGAAAGGTTTGATAGACAGTTGTTCGGATAAATGGATAGAATGAGAGTTGGTCAGATGGTAGATGGATGGATTGATAGACAGTTGTTTGGAATAATGGATAGATAAATAGATACACTCAGATGAATAATAGACAAAAAACTTGATCAGCTGGGCAGATGGAGAGACAGACAGAGAGATGGATGAGTGACTGGATGGATTCCTCTCATGGAACATTTCAGTTAAATATGTTTTTTTTTCACCCTCATCTTCAGGAAACGTATAAAGCTAGCAAGTACCAGGTGTCTCCTGACCTGACTCACGTTCTCCTGGCCTACAACATCGTCCCAGTAAGTGTACACACACACACACACACACACACACACACACAGTTGAGTGAGTGTTAACAGACGTGTGTTCTCTCCTCCACAGCTGTACCGGTACTCCTACACGGCCTCGTACATCATATGCAGCCTGAAAACGCCGTAAGTTCCTCCGATCTGAAACATGAGACAGTGTTAATCATAGTGGAGAACCCTACAGACAGCAGTGTGTGTGTGTGTGTGTGTGTGTGTGTATATACACAGGGACTCTGTGGTTTTATCAGCTCCTGAAGTCCAGAACACGACGCTGCAGTTTTCTGGATGGGGTCCGAAAGGGCAACAACTGGTGAGACACACACACACACACACACACACACACACCTGCATTACACCTGGATGAATCAGCAACACAATCCAGCAGCTAGTGAGTGAGGTGACATAACCCTGATTGGTCTCATGACCCTGATTACTAATCACACACACTCCTCTCACCCGGTCTCAGTCACACCACACTCAGTGTGTGTGTGTGTGTGTGTGTGTGTGTTTTTCCTGATGATTCCCCGATCTTCCTGACGTTCTGGGTCTTGGATATGTTTTTACTAATAACGAGAATAACGAGGTGAAGTTGTGGGAGGAGCTGTCGAGATTAGATGGGGCGGGGTTAAAGGAGGGAAGCGAGAGTGTGTGTGTGTGTGTGTGTGTGTGTGTGAGTGTTGGGCAGATGGCACTAGCCCTGGGGATGACTCACAACTCTTGTTTTCGTCTGACCTTCAGCCTGTGTGTATGTGTGTGTGTGTATGTGTGTGTGTGTGTGTGTGTGTGTGTGTGTGTGTGTGTGTGATCAGATCTTAGTTCCTGCTCTAGAATAAATACTTCCTTGTGTAGCGAGCTGATCATCCGGAACGGAAAGATTTATATAAAGCGGTGATTAAAGCGCTCTGAGAGAGGAGCAGCAGTGCGCAGGTTCTCATGGCCCCGCCCCCTCCGAGGCTCAGAAGGTCGCCGTGACGACGGAGCAGAGATACAGGCGGCGCAGGAAGCGAGATAGAGCGGAGATCAGGGTGGAAATCTGGCAGGAAATCAGCGCAGCAGCAGCAGATGACGGAGAAGACAGACCCGCTGCTGACAAATGTCATTGTCACTCACAGTGTCACACACACACACACACACACACACACACACGCACACTGTCAGCAGCCTGCTCTTTTACCAGCTCGCTTTTCTTCTTCTTGTTTTTTTTGTGTTCTCGTGATTGTCATCTTTCTTGTCACTCTCTAATCACCTCATTAATAAAACTCATTAATATTCATTTCAACGCTAACGATGTCTCGCGTAATTAGCAAAGCGTTCGTTAAGCAGAAACAAACCGAACACAGGAAGAGTCGTGTGAAAGATTAAAGGTTCACGTCGTGTGTAAACCTGATCTGAAACCTTCACCATGGATCCAGAAACGCCACGAGGTCATTTACAGATGTTTGCTCTGACTCCGCCCCTCGTCTGACTTTCGATATCGCTAAACAGGGAACGCTTTGAGTTCGTTAGCATGACATGAAAATCCATAGGAGTGTGTGTAAGTTAGCTAACATTTATCACGCAACATTAACAAAATATATTTGTTTTAATATATATAAATACATAAATATATATTTATACTCTGTTATATCTAAGTGACCGTTTCAGTGATAATTGCGTTGCTGAATTTCTTCCCAGATCTTCATCTTCGAGAACAACATCTACTACCAAGCCACAGTGAAGGACAAACCCATCCGCCTGGTCACTACAGGACGAGAGGGCGTGGTCTTTAACGGACTCGCCGACTGGCTGTACGAAGGTGAGGGTGTGATGCTGCTCGCTTCTGGATCCTGATTGGTCCGGAGGTCTTGATTAGATGTTTATCGGGTGAAGAACCACGTTTGGCAACTTCGGTGGGAAAATTATTACCCTGGATGGGTGAGGAACCGCGTACGCTAACCTCATGGAGCTTAATTTACAACATAAAAATGACAACAATGAAACACCTTTAAAAAAAAATTTAAAACATAAAATCACAAAAGTAAAAAAAAAAAGGTCTTGGATACTGGGTTAAGTCCTGATACAGTAGTGCTTCTGTCGTCCCGCGAGCCTTTACGTATAGTACTAAAGAATGATAACATAAATCTACGCTAGTACGATTAGCGAGTGTTAGCCCGCGTCCTCTGTCCTGACGGCTCTGACGTGTGTATCAGCTCTCTGGAGTTTCTGTCTGGAGTTAATCCTTTCGAGTGTGTCAGGGTGTTAGAGTCTGGGTTTAGATCTGACCTGTGGATCAGGACAGCAGTCACGACGACGGTGAGGGATTTTGGGACGGTGAAGTCTCTCTCACACACACACACACACACACACACACACACACACACACACACACTCAGAGCAGGGAGAGCTGACAGACAGGGACAATCTGGCTCTGGTCTTGTGAGCCTTCTGGAAGTACATGAGAGAGGGAGCGAGTGTGTGTGTGTGTGAGTGTGTATATATGTGTGTGAGTGTGTAAACACTGCCGCACAGTTGGTATTTAATACTGTATGAATCTCTCAGAGCGCTTAGAGTCCCAACACTAATCTGAAGCGAGTGTGACGAGGCCTCGTGTCAGTGTTGAGGTCGGCGCTCTGTCTGAGTCTCTGTGTTCACTTTCACTTAATAAATAAATAAATAAATAAATAAATAAAAGCTGAGCCGTGATGAATCCCAGTAGATCCGTCTCTCTCACACGGCCCGAAGTGTCACGAAATGAGACGCATCCGCCCCGCGGCTCTGCCCCGAAGAGACACGGCTCATAAACCCGCTCGCTCTTTCATTCCTCACTCTGATGCCTTTACACACGAAGATCTCTCTCTCTCTCCCTCCCTCCTCTCTCTCCTCTCTCTCTCTCTCTTCTCTCCCTCCTCTCTCCTCTCTCTCTCTCCTCTCTCTCCTCTCTCCCTCCTCTCTCTCCTCTCTCTCTCGCCTCTCTCCCTCCTCTCTCTCTCTCCTCTCTCTCTCCCTCCCTCCTCTCTCTCTCTCCCTCCCTTCTCTCCCTCTCTCTCCTCTCTCTCCTCTCTCTCTCTCTCCCTCCTCTCTCTCTCTCTCCTCTCTCTCCTCTCTCCCTCCTCTCTCCTCTCTCTCTCTCCTCTTT
>JAOVVA010000044.1:16770505-16781516 GCA_028565275.1 Leiocassis micropogon | reverse complement strand
AAACACACACACACACACAAAAACACACACACACACACAAAAACACACACACACACACAAAAACACACACACACACAAAAACACACACACACACACACACACCTGGTCGTCCAGGTTGCTGTTCTCCTGAATGGCGTGTATCCAGGACAGCATGTCGTCGCGGCTCTCGGCCTGGAACAGGTACTCGCAGTCGGACGTGGTGAGCCGGAAGGCGTTCTTGCGCTTGGTGTCGCTGTACGCGATGTCGATCAGACACGCCTTGATGCTCACCTGCTGCGGCTCGTCGTCCAGCTGCGAGTGCACGTGAGCCTCCTTCCTGTCCTTGTAAAGGAAGACCGAGTTCCCCCGCAACACCGCGTACATCTGCTTCCACGTCCGCATGCCTCCGCCCACACGCTGCACAGAGAGGAACGTTAGCGCACCGTTAGCATAGCGTCATCATCAGGGCTATAAATAAAAGCGCCCCCGGCTCGGCGCGGAGGATCGGGCGTACTTTGTTCTTGTCGGTGTTGAGCTGGCGGAAGTGCAGCCAGCCCTCCTTACGGAAGTCCGTGAAGAAGTCGGAGCAGGAGTCTCTCCTGGAGCTCGAGTCATCTGACGACTTGTGACCATCGAGAGCCTGCGGCAGGGAAGATCACAGTCTCAACACCTGTCGCGCATCATCATCATCATCATCATCACCATAACCATGAATGACTCAGTAACCTATCAAACCGCAGCTCCTCCCCTAAATGACTCAGTAACCAATCACATCACAGCTCCTCCCTCATGCAGTTTAAATATTACTGAAACTAACTTAAGATCTTTTTTTTATTTATAGAAAATTTTTTGAAATAATCAGAATCCTAAGCTGGACATCACCATGGAAACAGTAGCATAAGAAGGTTCGATACAAGTTAACGACGTGTCAGAATAACAATGTGTAGCGACGACCTCACCTTCCTGAAGACCTTCAGACTGGGTTTACTGGAACGCCTGGAGAGACGAGAGCAGAAAGAGCGGTGTGTGAAGTCTTTAAGTACAGAAACATAAACGTTTAAGTACATAGAGAGACACATGAGGGCTTACCGTCGGCCGTCCTCCCTGTACGTGTCCAAACCCTCATCGTACGATTTGGAGCGCTCCGTTTTGCTCCCACTTTGCTCCAGAATAGCGCTTCTGAGAGATTCTGTACACACACACACACACACACACACACACACACACACACACACACACACACACACACAGAGAGAGAGAGAGGTTGTGAGAGTGATCAGAGAGACAGGTTTCCACAGCAGGAGAGGAGATGAGAGGTGGGCGTGTCCGACACTCACCCTGGTCGTGAGACAGCTGTCTGCGCAGATGAGGGCTGGGCGTGTCGGAGTCGGCCGTCACACTCTGAGCCGAGGAGATCACCGCCGACGCAGGGATGTGACCGGCGTCTCGATCCACGCTCGGACTCGCCGGCTCGTCTGGAGGAAGGAGAAAATAAATTAATAAATAATAATATAAATAATTTACAAATAAGTAAAATACAGAGAGAGAGAGAGAGAGATAAGACAGACAAATGCATAGAAAAACAGACAGGCAGACAAAAAAAAAGAGAGACAGGTACGCACATTCACAGATAATATGGAAAGAGAGAGACAGAGAAAAGAACAGAAAGAAACATGGACAGAAAGAGAGACAGTGACACGGGAATAAAAAAAAAGAGAAAAAGCCAGACATATATGGACAGACAGAAAGAATGAGGTAAAACTGACTTAGACAAATAACAATGAGAAAAATAAACAAAGATATTGGGACATACAAATATAAATTATTATTATTATTATTATTATTATTATTATTATTGTTATTATTATTATTATTCTGATGGTCACTAGAGGAGCGGTGCTTGGTGCTGAGCGAGTCCGAGTGGACAGACGGCTAGAGCTTTGTCGAGACGCCTCCACACCTCTCAGGATTAGTCACTTTGGATCTAAAGACGTGAAACCGGCCAGAACAATAAATAAATAAATAAACAAACAAACAATCTAATGATTTGTCTGTGTTCCTCAGCTCGAGACAAGACCTGGACATGCATTTTGGTCAGTCTGGACGTCTCTCACACACGTCCCTCTGTCCATTATAACAGACTCAAATCTTCCTTCAGAAGGTTTACATCCGACGTCTCTCGCACGCGCACACACACACAATGTGTTTGTTCATTTTATTTATTTATTCATTCCTTTTTTCTTTTTTTTTTTACACTCGACGTCTTTTTCCTTTTCTTCCTTTAAATTCTCAGAATCTAGTTTTGTGAGAAAGTTGGATTCATGAACGTCATAAACAGGAGAGAGAGAGAAACTTCCAGAAAGCTTCGACTCCGTACCCAGTAATCCGATCTCACCTCCGAGAGCGACTGTGTCTCAGGGCGTTTGTTTTGTTCTGCTCTCTCTCTTCTCTTTCTCTCTCTTTTTCTGTGTGTGTGTGTGTACGTGTTATAAACACGACTTGTATTTGTTTAAACGCCTGTTCTGCATGCTTTCACAAGTCAAACTTTTCTGAAAATGAGGACAGGCTTTTTTTTTCTCTGCCACGTCTTTTTCCGTGTCCTGTTTTTCCGGAGATCTGAAAAACTTTCTAAGTCTAAAAAAGCCCAGAGTACAGAGCTGCTCTGCGCCGTGGGGCTTCGGCGGCTAAAATTAAACCGTGTGCCCCAGTTCTAGTTGCGGCCGGAGAGGAGCGAGGCGTGAAAAAAGAAACAAAATAAACTAGTGCAGTGCTCTGCGACGCCACCTGCTGGCCCGGGATCACGCTGCTGCCGAGAAACGTCTAGAATCGGACACAAACACCGCACGCTATCATCATCATCACGGCGCCGTAACACCAAGATCACCGCGCTGAGCCCTGAGCGTTATAAAGGAACCAGTTACAAGAAATCTTTAACAGCCTGAAACAATAATAAACTGAGTGAAGGAAGCCGAGTCGATGTTCATCTTTCTGTTCAGCTTTTTGTCAGGAAATACAAAACTACTTAAATAATTGTATTATTAAGATGAACATTATGATTAATTACTTGTATTTCTTAATTCTTTAAAAAAAAACACACAAAACAAAACAATAATTAACTGTTTGGAAAGCTACTAATCGAAATAAATATAATCTTTGGTTTAAACAATCCTAGAAGCTGTAAAAATCTCTTTAAAATAATTTTGTTGTTTTTTTTTTTGCCGTTGTGAATGAACATTTACTATGCATCTGTGCCGATTCGATCACAACTGCGATTCTTATAAACATCCTGATTCGATATTTACACCATCACCTGATTTTGTTAAAATTTTAAACCTTTAAAAAAGGTAATTAAATGCAGCTCGTTCCTTTATAACATCATTAGTTTTCTCACTTAAAACCCAAGCGCAGCGTTTAAACACTACAAACTAACTTCAAATAAAAGCGTTTAACATTTAACTTCATATTAAACTCAAAGCTACATTGTTACGGAGCTGCGACTGTCTCTGTCATCCGCCATCGTTATCATTTTCTAAACGAACTTAGCGGATAATTCACTCCTAACCACACGGGATGGAAATGTGTAAATACAGTAGTTTTCCTGTAGGATTATGAAGAGACGGTAACGTTTTACCGTCTCAAACGCCTCCAAAACTCGTAGTGAGCAGGACGGATCAAGCGACTCTGAGCATGCGGGCACGCGGCTTCTAACGCACCACAGTCCGTAAGATATTAACCAGGGACGATCTGATACGATATCATCACGATACCTCGGATTATAGAGTAACTCCAACATTACATCACTGAAACATCACTGATTGTTTCCCCCCGTCTGACGTTTTTATAAACAGGAAATAAACTAGCGGCCTGCTGAGAATCCAGACACACACATGATTACTAATTTTATCCTCCTGTTGGCTCTGGTGTGACTGTAATGATTGTAAGATTTTTCGATATTGCGACATCATCGCTTCATCAGGCGGGGAATCGTGCGGCTACCGTCTCGAACAGGCCGACACTATGGAATATTTATGATTTATTGTTTATTTTTAAAATCCTACATATAGATGGAGGATGTCGCTCAATACACTCGGTTTTGTTTAAAATCACTACGTTAAACACCTCCTTAAAAAAGAAAAACTTTTTTTTTTCTTTCCTAACAATCTTCTGTGCAACACCACTCCAGTCCTGTAGGTGGCTGTATCGCATCAACCGCACATGAATTCATCAAGAAGAAAGGCGAGTGAGATTTTTGTGTGTGTGTATATACTCGTTCTTTGGGCCGGGCCGAGAGAGTAAAAGCCGCGCATGAAGAGAACCCCAGCGAGGGCCATCAGGCAGCCGAGTGCTTATTGATCTAAGAACAGCTGAATGTGATGAAGTCCTTAGAGCTCCAGTTACACAACATTAACGCGTATTAATAAATACAGCCGATCAATTACACTCCGTTTTAACACGACACACCTGAGCATCGCAGGACATTTTCGGAATAAACAGCTCGTCTTAGGACGCTTGTTCACAGACCATGTGACACTTTTCTGAGATTTAATTAACCTATTAGGGAGAGAGTCTCCAGTGTGAGATGCTGGTGTGCTGACAATTTTTTTTTTTTTAAGTTTTTCTTGTATTTACTTACATAAAAGAATTTTAAATGGGAATAACATTGTAACAAAGAAATGTATCCAGTTTTGTCCTAACTACTATTTGATCTTATTTGATTGTATATCATTTGATATTAAACAGAATAAATCTGAATAATAATTTCTCCTGCTTCCTAGTTTACAGTTCATGAGCTGTTGCATTAAAAAAAGAGCCAATTTTCGCAGTAATTGTCATTTCCGTTTTGTTCTCACTAATTAGTAAAATTACCACATACACGCATAAATCAAAAATAGATAAATACGTAGACATTACAGGTCTACAGGTGCCTTACGATACGTCTAGGTAACGTTTTAAAATATCTGTAACCAAGTTTAAACTTAAATCTAACATTATTAAAAACACAATTAGAAACATTCCAGTCGTCCGCCCCCGACACCATCGTGTGAGATTAATCTCTCTCCAGTCCTGCCTTTTCCAATCACTGACTCAATCCTGGCGAATATTCCTCCACAAATCTCACACACATGCTCCCTGAGCCTGTTGCTATGGCGACGGAGTCGGCGGCACTTACCGATGAAGGGGATGGAGTCGAGCGATTCGTTCAGGTCAGAAGAGCCGAACAGGGAGTCTTGATGCTCCTGCGCCTGGATGTAGGATGGGTGGCGTAGCGGCGTGCCCTTCCCCCCCGAGGGTTTCTCTCGCATCACCACGCCCTCCACTGGGCTGCACCCATTCACCGGTAATCTCTTGAGATCCCATAGGTGCGCCCTCTGCGCTCCGGGTTGCGCCTGCCTCTGGGGCGTGGGCACAGAGCAGGAGGTGGACCTCTGTCCCACCGACGCCTCTTTGACCGGCTCCGGACTCTGCAGGGTCTCGGCGCGAGTCCTTGCCTGCTGCCCGGCCGCCGAAACCGGAACGTGATTACTCACAAGTCTTTGGTCTTTACCCGCCTGCGAATCCTTTGGCTGATTTTTGGCGCCACGCGTGATTCTGTCTGAAGTGACCGGAGGGGGCGGGATGTCCGTTCTACAGCTCAGCTGATGCGGACCGGATCTCTCTCGGACGCTGTTTCCGTAGGAACGCGGATACACGACGGGTCTCTGGGGAACGGGCTGCCGATTGGGACGGGGTCCTTGCTCCGCCCTGCCATAACCTCTTCGATCAACGGGCCAAGGAGGAACGTCACCGGACTCGAGGTAGTCCACGGAATGAAACCGGGCGTTCCGGAGGATCCCGTCTGAGGAGACGCTCCGAGGAGGCCAGTCTTGCGCTCGGGACGCTCTTTCCAACCCGGTCATCCGATCCTGGGAGGCACTGCGAGGAGGAAGCATAGGGGGTCCTTGATAGGACCGTTCGTGCGACGTACTCCTGCGTCGGATTTTATTGTTGCCCCAGGCGGCTTTACTCTGCGTAAAGTTCGAAGAGGTCTGAGAAGCAGCGGCAGCAGCACGCAAGCTGTCCAGGCGCTCCTGGATGGTCCGGCTGTACGCGTGAAGGCCTTTGTGGTCGATGTATTCCCTGTAGGTCTGATAAGTCCGCCAGTCGATATTTTGATGGGAAGCCGAAGAGACGCTGGAAGAAGACGGAAGAAAACGAGGCAGTGGGACGGCATACGAATCTCCATGGTAACCTTGTGAATACAGGTCGGGCTTGCGCGGATGAAGGTACGACCTCGTTCGCATCAGCATAGGATCCGGACCCGCGTGAGCGTACTCCCCGGGAACCATGTGACCCACGTGGACGTCCGCCGGCACCACGACCGTCCGGATACTCTCGTTGCACACGCACACCGCCGTCTGAGTCTTCGGAATCCTAGGTGGAGGCGAAGGGGGTACGGGAATCTCCACCCGATATCCCAAATCTGACGCCCCTGAGGCGGTGGATTCCGTGGCCTCGGCCATCCCGAGGGGTTTACAGTCTACTCGGGGGTAACATACGGGAGGAGGCTCGGGGATGTGGCGAGCGTTACCGCTGTAGGCGTCATGACCTTTAAGGTAGGCATCCTGCGAGTACGCCTGCGGGAGAGAGAGACTCGTGTCAGATAACGATGCGAACAAACCCTTTAACGAGGACGTGTGGGTTCTGTAACAGTGTGTGTGTGTATGTGTGTGTGTGTGTGTGTGTGTGTGTGTGGGAGTCTGACAGCTCAGGAGTCTCAATCTGTAATAATTTATAATAAGAACATGGACGTGAAGCGATTTAGAAACGGTTAAAGAAACAAAAATAAATAAAGAAAAAGCAGTCGGGCTTCGGCTCGCGTGTTATCTAATCTCATCTCGGTGTACAAACAGGTGGCCACTTCCCTTTAACGGCCATCGCAATTCCACACGCTAAAAGGTCTACGAGAAAAACACAACCACACCAGCATGCCAGAGCTAAACATTAGCCAGATTAAATATCACTTCAAGCGCTGAGAAAAAAAATTCCAAACCCACCTGTTGGGTCACCAAACGCGTCCGGAGCGAAACAGAGGCCAGGGGTGAACGGTTTCCCCCGCTCGCCACCGCGCTAAACCTCACCTCCGTAATCATAATCTCTGAGACTGTAAAGCGCTACAGGGGACACATCGCGGGCGTTCCGATGACTCCTCAAACCCTCCCCCGGTTAGCGCCGACTACGAAACGAGACCAGACTAGAGCAGCGGACTTTCACCTGACATACCCGTGGAGCCGCGGTACGCAGAGCCTCGCCGGCCGAGAGCTTCACCGCCCCTCCCTCGTCAAGTTCCAGAGGGTCAAAGTTCTTCATCGAGAGCGAGCCGATGATGAATTGAAAAGGGCGAGGCTTTCACAAACACGCCGGCTGGCTGGAAATCAAACAGGTGCATGCACGCTAATCAGACGCTCGGCTGTTACACACACACACACACACACACCCACGACGTCTGGGGAAACGGATCGCGCTACCGCAACGTTCTCGAGCTTACCGCATGAGCGATCTCCTGTGAAAGCTGCAGCCATTAGATCGCATCGGGAGTCACGAGCAGGTGGTGAGAAGAGGAGGAGAAAAAAAGAGAGGAAAAATATTAAAGTGGTGTATTGTAGTCATTACGTAACAGCGTACGAGACGCTAAAAATAAGGCGACGCCACCTGCTCGCGCTCGCCGTTTCGTCCTCCAAGCGCCAAACGCTTCTCCTTCTCTTTCCACTTGCTCCATTTTTCAGCCGCCAACACACTCTCTCTCACACACACACACACGTTCTCTCCCTCTCACACACACCCTCAGCTCTCTTGTCTCTTCTCTGCGACCGTTCACATGACAGAGGCTTGATTATACATTCTGTTCAGATGGCAGTGCTCTCCCCCTCCTCCTCTGCTTTCCTCTCTCTCTCTCTCGTTCTCTCCCACACACACCTCAATCTCTCTCTCTCACACACACACACACACACACACACAGTGATCAGCTGTCCAGATACAGCGTGTTCTACAATGTCGGTTATATAATATTTTCCTGTTCGTTTATTTATTTGTGCATTTAAATCAGTGTGTGTGTGTGTGTGTGTGTGTGTGTGTGTGTGTGTGTGTAAAAGGGTGTCTCCAGTGCCGTTCTCTCCGTCACCGTCAAGAGAGAGAACAGTTTTAATCCTCCCGCCCCGTCTGGACAAGCCACATCGCTGCCTTACTACACAGTTAAATGCTTCCCTCCATCTCTCTCACACACACACACGCACGCACGCATGCAGAGCAAACAGATCAGCAACAGAAAGATGGAGAGAGAGAGAGAGGGAAAAAAAAAAGAGAGGAGGAGGGAATGTTTACAGCACGGGTTTCTTCTAAGCGATTCACGGTGCTCGTCTTGCATAAGGTCAGAATGAGTTCATTTATTCTGGACTGTATACTAACGAGCTCATTATGGTTTCCATAGTAACAGATCACAACAAAGCGCAAATCTCGACAGGATCTGCGCAAGGATTTTTTTCTTCTTACCTTGTAATTTATTTATTTTTATTATTTGTTTCACGGACATCAAATAAAACGCTCTGTAGTAACGTGCAGGCCCCGCCCAAAGGGGGCGTGTCTTGCAGTGTATGACCTGTCGTAAAAACATCAAATAAATCACAGTGTCTGAATTCCTTAGGAAAACCGTCCACAAACCGGATGTTTGATTCGTACGTTATCATCCCAGGCTACGGCAAAAGCGATCATTTAAACTAGCTAGCGGTGCACTGACTAGCGACGCTAGCGGTAACAATCGCATCGGTTTGGATTTGTTCAAAACAAATTCGTATGAGGTTTCAGCTAAAAGGTGGTCGCGATCCTGCTTCCACACGCCGCCTTCTAAGTCTTTTACCGTTAGATAGCTAGGTCACATGCTATGTTTAGATTAGGTGTGGGGGAGGGGCGTGTCTGATGGTAGGCGATTTGTTACTGGCCGTTTATTATGTGAAGAACCTTCGTAACGGGCACGAGAGGGACACGCTCCCAACTCTCACACAGCCGATTAATTAGAGCGGCGCGCTCCGACTTCAGCGTCCCGGATTTTAGCTCTAAAGAGAGATACTGGTGTGAGACGACGCGGCCAGAGTCAGAACCGGGTCAGTACTTTTCAGAACAATAACCATGAATCAGCGTTTCACACACTCGCACTTCTCAGAAAACGAGGGTAAGATCTGGCAACCGGAGAGATTAATCAGAACAAATAGAGGGGGAGGGAGAGAAAGAAAGAGACAGGGAGGGAGAGAGAGAGACAGGGAGAGAGAGACAGGGAGAGAGGGGGAGAGAGAGACAGGGAGAGAGGGGGAGAGAGACAGGGAGGGAGAGACAGGTGCTGAGGAGCAGCGATGCCCTGGTTGGGAGGCCCAGAAACAACAAGAGACGAGAGAGGGATGAAGAGGAGGAGAACCCGAAAGAGGGCAGCTAAAAAAATTTTTAATTAATTAAAAAAAGACAATGAGAACACATACAACAAGCGTGGACACGAGCGCTGAAAAAACATGACGGCAGACTGTTTATCACCATGACAACGCCTTATTATTAACAACACCACACTCAGTCTGAGAGCAGGAGGTGTGGCCTAAACGTTAGTCTAAGCAAAAGAGGAGGGACCTTTTTTTAGTCTGAGTGAAGAAGGTGTGGCCTCTGTGTCCAAGTCTGAGAGGAGGAGGAGGAGGCGTGGCCTGTGTGTGTCAGTATGAGGGAAGGAGGCGTGGCCTCAGTGTGTCAGTATGAGGGAAGGAGGCGTGGCCTGTGTGTGTCAGTATGAGGAAAGGAGGCGTGGGCCCTGTGTGTCAGTATGAGTGAAGGAGGCGTGGCCTCTGTGCGCGTGTGTCAGTATGAGTGAGAGGGGCGTGGCCTCTGTGCGCGTGTGTCAGTATGAGTGAGAGGGGCGTGGCCTGTGTGCACACTGTGAGAGGAACTTTACCAGCTGTAGTATGTCCTCATCCTTAGGCATCACGCTCAGCTCCAGATAAGTGTCACTAGAAACAAACAAAATTAAATAAGTAAACAAACAAACATAGTAAACAGACAGACTGCCCCACCCCTCCGTACCTGTTCTGGATGACAGCGATGACCTGCGAGTAGGTTTTCCCAATGATGCTCTCTCCGTTTACCTTCACGATGCGGTCTCCTGGAGACAGAGGAGGACACGGTCAACACATCTTTATCATCAGCTCGGTTAACAAACGTCAACTCTTCTACTAGAAAACAAAAGTATAGGCACCTGTGCAGAGCCCGGCTCCGTGAGCAGGCCCCCCCTCCTTAACCTGCTTCACAAAGATGGTGTCCATGGGCTCTAGTCTGTTCCTCGCTCGTCCTGATCACACACACAGAATACAGCTGTTAACACACACACACACACACACCTCAACATCCTGACCTGCACATAGTCCAAATTCTATTCTACCATAACTGTTATAGTACATCACAATGTCAGTGAGAGTCACGTCCAGCAGGGGGCGCTGCTGTGTCAGTTATAAATCCATTGTCTTTAAAATAAAATAAAAACAAAACCCTGAACCCCAGTGACCACCGGAACATCTCTCCGTCTCAATCACTTATACGGCGTGCACGCACACACACACACCACAAAATGCCCAGTCAGTAGACTTTTTTTTTTTTTTAACGATCAGAATGTACACCGATTTCCCCTGCAGCACCGAAGGACACTGGAGAGAGGAACTCCTGCTCATCCTTCCTGAGGCAAGTCGACTCGAGGTCAGGCTGGGGGGGGGTAATGGTGATGGAGGTGGAGAGAGAGAGAGAGAGAGAGAGAGCAGGATGCTGGATGGTTTATGATAAATACGTCCACACGCATAATCCCGATCTGAACCTGGGGAAAAGCGCCGGCACCGCACATAAGAATCGACAGGAAGTCAGTACGCAAGTGTTTGAGGTGCGAATACTTAAAATTTTTTTTCAATAACGTAAAAAAAAAAAAATCCACTCAAATAAAAAAAAACGTATTTTTATTATTGCTTTTAATTACTGAATT
>JAOVVA010000044.1:16759401-16770405 GCA_028565275.1 Leiocassis micropogon | reverse complement strand
TGGGCCCTTGAGCAAGGCCCTTAACCCTCAACTGCTCAGATGTGTAATGAGATAAAAATGTAAGTTGCTCTGGATAATAGTGTCTGCCTAAATGTGCGTGTTTCATTTTTGCAGTTTTATACATGAGCACATCTGAGCAGGAAAGCATGTGATTTTACGCCGCCATAAAAGAGCAATAAGTGGCGACTGAGACGCTGCACAAAGAGAGTGAATGAAGGATGTTTTGCGTTGAAATATAGCGACATGAAAGGATTAATATTTGAAATAATGTATACTAAAGTACTGCACATATAAACAAATTACATCTACTTTGAATCCACCATAGAATATACAGCAGGTCAAATTTTTCAGTCGTGAATTAATGTTTACATTATTAGGACATAACTGAGCTCTATGTTGCCCCCTAGTGGAACAGTGCTTTTTTTTCTAATCAATTTAATTACCATGTTGTTCGCGGAACAGATTAAAGGTTCTCTTTCTGGATCATAAAACACAAGTGTCGAAGTGTTCAGGGTTCACTTGGATAAAGACTGAGACGTCGCCGGAACAGTAGGCTGGGTGGAATGCCAAAACAAATTAGTTGGAAGAAGACGACTCGACCGAGAATCAACTCGATTGACACCAGACGCGATCTGTCGACTCAAGACGTCGTTCCTTTTTAATCACGAGATTGGATCGGTGTAAAAAATCAAAGAGTTTATATTCCTCTGAAAGTTTCTCCGTAATCTCCAGATGACTATGTAACCCTAAGGAGCACGCTGTTCCAGGAAAAAAAAAAAGAGCTCACGTCTGCTTTTTGAAGCCCAGCAGTGAGAATACAATGTAATGTGTCTGTTCTTCCCCTCGGGCGCTCGACAACTTCCTCGTTAGAGATAAGGTGGAAAATCCAGCACCTCGGCCAACACGCTGGATAATTCACGTCCAGTCTTCATCCCTGAGCGACGTTAACTAGTGCAGGAGGAGGAGGATGAGGAGGAGGACGAGGGACACACTAACTCTCTTATGCTGCGGGTTATTAGGTTCTCCATGTTCTCCGCTCGTTCTCCACACCTCCTACACTCCTCAGCCCTGAGGCAGTGTTCCGGTTTAAAATAAAGCTGCTTCAGGGGAGAAGGGAAGGAATGAGAAAAGATTTATTTTTTTCGAGATGAGAAGAAGATCTGTAAAGACATACGACGGGGAATCATGTAACTTCAGCAGGTGGGACGAGGCTGTGTGTGTGTGTGTGTGTACGCTGAATCGAATTATATTTGAAGATGAAAGAAAACCTGCATTTGCAAAACGATATTAATGATATTTGTGAAAAGTGGATTATGACATAATTTATCATGACATTGATATAATTTGATCGAACCCCCCGGCCCTAATCACATCATGACTTTTCTCTGTACTCTTCGTCTTTACAGGTAACGTAGGATGTTTTTTTTAGGATGACACCTGATAACACACTTTGTATCTGTGTATGTGTGTGTGTGTGTGTGTGTGTGTGTGTGTAGAGGCGTGGTACGGGTTGATGTCAGTCTTCAGGATGTGGACATTGATCAATGCTCCAGCACCGGCTGGTTCTCCGGCACACACCGCTGCAACCTGACCACCATGGAGGTGAGACGACCTTCAAACTCTTCTCATTTCACCGACCATCAGAGCTGAACACGCCACGTGTCACGCTAACACGCTTACACGTGAACTGCTGCTTCCTTAGAGGTCAAACACGAACAAGGCGAACAGGTCGTCCACGCTAGTTAGCTAGCTCGTGTTCCATCTCCTCAGCTAGCAAACAAGAAACCACACGCGTCAAACGCTGACACGCCTGGTGGCTGTTCGCCGTCAGATAGCGCTGCGTGACATTAAAGCCTTCAATATGTATTAACATCATTTAATCAGTGTGCAAATATGCAAATGATCATCCTAACCACTCTCACTCAGTGTATGCGTGTGTGTGTGTGTGTGTGTGTGTCTCAAACAGCAGCAGATCTTCCTCCAGGCTGTTCAGGAGCTCATTAGGTTTATTTGGGTTTCAGATGAGAGGAAATCCGCTCTTTTCCGCGTGACGCCGGGTCTGGCGGTGCTAATTAGCCGCCGCGCCGTGCCGCGCCATGCTCGTGCCGCCGAGAGTTATGAGTATTTCTGCGTCTCTCATTTAAGTTCTCAGTCAGTAGGAGGTTGGCGTGAGGGAACACACATCTGCTGTGGATCATTAAACGTGGGGGAGGAGCAGCAGGAGAGGGAAGATGCGCAGATATTAGCGCCTCCTGCCGGAGAGACGACTAAGTCAACAAACACGTCCTCACGTGTCATTCTTCCAGAATCGGAGGAACTGAGTTGGACATTAGAATTATAGATAACTTAGTGTGTGTGTGTGAGTATGTTAGTCCTGGCTCCGCCCACTCTTTAGCACTGATTAGTTTTCTTAATATGTGTACCTGTACCGTGTTCAGCTCCGCGTGTGTCCTCAGTCTCCTGCACTTTACTGGAAGTCTGCATGTCTCTGACTTTGATCCTGTTACTGGTTTGGATTGTGGATTGTACTCCAGTTCTGATGTCGTCATGCTCTTCATTAACACCACTGACTCATTAACCCCTGCTGGTTTATTAACCTATCCCATGTTGGTGTATTAACCCCCTGCTGGTGCATTAACCCCATTAACCCCAGCACTGGAGCCCCACTGGGGTGAACACTGGTGTTCAGACGGCTCTTGATAAACCGCACCATGAGCTCCTCCTCGAGCTGCTCAGTCCAGTTTGGTTTCATCACGTTTCACCTTTCTGCTCTTTCTAATAGCACAAGGCTGATAATTTCGCTTTTAGAGCAACAGATCACTTTTCTATCTGTCTCTCTGTCAGTCTGATCTCTCAGGCCTGTCTGTCTATCTGTCTGTCCCTCTGTCCTGTCTTTCCACCTGTCTTTCCAGAGATCTGTCTGTTTGTTTACCTGTCTGTCCTACCAGTCTGTCCCGTACGTCTGTCTGTCTCACCAGCATTCATCTGTCGTGTCCATCTGTCAGTTTTTCAGTTTTTCTATGCTGGCTGTCTTTCTGCCCATCACTCCTGTCCTGTCCCATCTGTCCAAATGTCTGAGTTTTAATGTTTCCAGTTAAGTTTGCATTAACTACGTTCATATTAGGTCCTTTTTTAAAACAAAAATTCTGTTTGCTTTTCTGTCCTTATGCCTGTCTGTCTGTCTATCCTACCTGTCCATCTGTCCCATCAGTTTCACCTGTTCCATCTGTCTGTCTGTCTGTCCTGTCTATCCCACCTGTCTGTTCCATATAATTATCTGTTTGTCTGTTCATGTATCCTGTCCAGCTGTCTGTCTTTCTGCCTAGTCTGTTTATCTTGTCTGTCTTTCCCTTCTGTCTGTCTTACTGCCCAGCTACTCTGTCTTGTCTGTCTGTTATTTTAAAGAAAATTCCCTAAAATTTAAGTAATTTAGCAGTTTGTCCATCTGTCTGTCCCACCTGTCTGTCTTTGTATGCTGTGTCCCCTCCCTCTGTCCTATCTCTCAGTGTCCCATCTGCCTGTCTTTTCTGTATGTCTGTCTGTTTTGACTATCCCCTTTGTCCCTCTGTCCTCCCATCTGTCTGTCTGTCTGTCTGTCTCTATAATCCTTCCACTTTGTTTCTGTATCACGGGAGCGACTTTGGGTTTAATCTCTTTGCTGCAGTCTCTCTCGCATTACGTGGACGGGAATCATTAACCGCTCCGCCTTTACAGAGGACACCAATTCATATTCATGGATGCTTGAAATTATTGGTGCCCTCTGCGTGCAGTCGTTACAGTAAAGCCGAGACATCAGCGATTATCACATGGCTAACGAAGTGCCTGGCTAATGTGATCCCTCACCGCGCTGCGCTAATCATATTTAATAAAGACGTGTGCGCTGATGGTAAACGGGGGCTAATAAAAGCAGGTTTGGAGGCGGAGATAAAGCATTCTGCATCGCCGCAGGGAGGAGTGTCAGCGTGCAAATTATCATCCAGCCCTAATCAGAGCCCTGGCCCTGTGTTAATTAAAATCCGCTCGAGTGGGCTTGGTGCGCTGAGGGCTCTCGCTGGGTGGCAAGACAGCCATGTGTGTGTGTGTCCGTGTGTATGTGTGTGATGAAGAGCTGGTATTTAAAGCTGGTATTTATTCACAATCCCTCCAGCCTCGACACTTTTAGCGGGAGCTGGTAGTTGTTATTTCCTCATCCTTGAAATAAACTATCACTTTTTCTTGCTGATAATTAGAGTTTTGTACTTCACCGAAATCCTCAAGCTGCTCATAACTTAAGTAGACTGATGCAGCTACATTGTGCTCATGTGAAACACATAATCCTCTGCTTAAGTGTGGTTATTCTGAACGAAAAACTGTAATACTGTAATAAAAACACACACACAAAAAAAATGAATATCTGAATAAAAAAAAAAAAACCTGGCCACATGATTGGTTGTCGATTGGTTGAATTTTGGTTTCTCTTAAAGTCCGGATTTATGTTTAATCTAATTTCAGGTTTATGTTGATGAGCTAGCGTTTCTATAGTAACCGCTACAGAGGACGCTCCACATAAACAAACTAACAACGATAGTGTGATTTGTATATAAAAATCTGCATAAATCTGATTATGATGACTGTTTTGATTAATAATTTTACGTTTTTATCATATCCACACATTCATTACCAAATCATGCTTTGACAGAATAGACAGGGTGAGATTCAGTTCCCACGGGGTTACAAGCCGGTCAGGATTCGACAGCCAGCTCTACGGTCTCCTGAATGTGAGGGCGTCCTGGCACTCCATGGCTGTAGGCGATACCGCTGGGCAGCTACTGTAGTGCACAAACACTCCTATGATGACTCTCTCAGTGCTTGGGTTTTCCTGGAAGATGCTGCCTTAGACCTTCCTTAGTGCTCCGCCGTACGTCCCCTTCCCATATTGTCCAATGGCACAAACTCAATCGTGTCTTGAAAATACAGAGGAAATTTAGGGAAAAAATGTATCCAGGGTCGTTCCATCTTGACCCCACTGCTTAATAATCACACATATATATACACAGACCCAATAATTACAGTTTGGCAGAACAAGGATATCATGAGTGTCAGAGAACCATATAAAGACGTCTTTTCATCTTCTGCAGCGCTCTCATCCAAAACTCACTTACCAAACAAAAAGAAATGTACAGTATCTCCACACTATATAACTCCTTACAGATATTCACTCTGAAACCGCTCTCTCTACACTAAACGCTACATGATTTCTTGGTTTATTTCTCCTGACATAGCCTAATCTAATGCAAAGTCCTTCATAAAGTTCGTTACACAAAGCATTTTTGACACAATGAGTAGAGCTGATGCTCAATCCACCCTCAGTCATCTTTGGTATCTCCTCAAACTCTAGTCTTTCTGTGATCACGAAACAGACACTGGTTTTTATGACTTGCAGGGTTAGCTCAGTGGGTAAGGTGTTCCAGGTTCAAACCCCTGCCCTGCCAAGTTGCCCCTGTTGTTGGCCCTCAAGCCTCAACTGCTCAAATGTATGTTGAGATGAACAGGTAAGTCACTCTGGATAAGGGCGTCTGCCAAATGCTGTTAATGTGGATGACTTTGTTGCTCCGGAGACTGATCTTATTCAAACTGGAGACTCGCCCGTCCTCCTACGCATGAACTCTGGATCAAAGAAACTCTTAAGCTTAAAAAAAAACTTTTTTAGATTTAGGCTCTAATAAGACATTTCAAAACACATTGAACCCTTTCTTGACAACTTGCTAACTCTTTTAATCTATGCTCAGACTTGAAAGTTTCCAGTTGGAAACAGACTTTTCCAGAGTTTCCATTCTGCACCGTCCTATCCTCAACTACATCCCCCACCCCCCAACCCGCCGCCCATACTCCTACCCCTTGTCTCATTTGTCATTATCAGGTTTCACTGTTAATAAAGAGGTCTTAAGGAGGAAAATTACCAGTGTAATTGTTTAGATGTACTAAAAGGTTTGTATAGTGTATGGAAGGAGTCTCCAGTGTCAGTTACAGTCAGAGGTGAAGCTCTAACGTTTCTCTATCCGTGAGGTGACCACGGTTTACAGCAGCTATAACCTAAGCTAAAGGAGAACTCAAGTCACAGGTGTCCCGCACTATTACACAGCGGTACCGCAGCATACAAGTTTATTCCGTCCCGGAGGCGAGTTCTTAAGGTGAAATTTCGTATTTTGTGAAACGCATTGTCCCATAGGTAATAATGTAAATGCAGATAATCCGTTCCAGACACCCAAAAATATTACCAATGTGACTAATTTCCAACACTATAATCAAATTTTTGCATATAAAACATTTAGAAAAGACATGTAAATCAAGTAAGATGTGACATAAATAGACATTAAACCTCACTTAACCTGCTTTAAAAAACAAACTGAAAGCAGCTCCCTTTCCTTCTTGCTAACATTCTTGGGACTCATGGTGCTTTGTCTACACTAAATCCTGCAGAAAATACAAAAAACCTACAAAAAATGGTTAAACTTGGCACTCCACTGACGCAAACAAGTTTTGAACGGATCCTGGACGTACGTCCGGTCACATGACTTCGTACGTCGAAAAATGCGTTGTATGCCAAGACCAATTTCTTAAGATGAAATTTTGAGAGGTACAAAAAAGAGGTACCACTGTACAAGGAATTAACATTTATTTAAAACACACATAATGTTTTGTTCTTTTATCAATAATTTCCAGAAATTTTTTTTAATGAGTTTTATTCGAGCTCACAGGTTTCCTCACAGTGTCTCCTCTGCTCTCTCTGTCCGCAGTGTAAACACATCCCCGGCCACGGCTTCGTGTTGGACAAGTACAAGTGCCAGTGCAGGAGGGGGTTTTACCAGCACAGCCGAGTGGCACTCAACGGCGTCTCCAGTGAGTCTCACGTCCTCGTCTGCGTTGTAATATGTGTAGTTTAAAACAACACCTCCTGCTATGTGTGTAAAACATAAAACAAGTGTTTATCTCCATCCACTGATGTTTATATCGAGTGTTTGGTTCCGTAGACATAGAACAGAACAGCACCTGATCCAGCACCGAGCTCTGACAGGTAAAAACCTCGAGCTTGTGAAATGGTGAAGTCTGTACAGAGCCTCAGCTGAACACGTTTTGTCAAATAAACACGATTATTCTAGTGCTAATGTTAATGTTAATTCAGTGCACGCTCTGTGAGGTAACACCACGTCCAGGACGAGCACTCAGCTCTACACAATGTTTATGTGTTTAATGTTGGCCGTTCCAGAGTGCTTCTGTAAAAAAACGTTCATTTCAGCGTGACGTTTTGTTGTTGTTACATCACACGGTCACATGGTGGCGATATTGTGGTCGACCTAATATCATGCGCTGATATTACGCGCCTCCTTTTTAGACAAACTCTTGCGTGTTCCGGAGAAAGATTGTAGATAACTGAACTCAATACGCAAGCACAACACACACCAGTGCTTGTTCCTTCAGAAGCTCCGCCCCTTAATTGCCAAAGCAGCGACGCTAAGGCTACACTCAGATTCCAAGCTACATTATTCAGTTCTGATATTTTTGGTGTCAATTCTGATATTTTGATCGGATTAGATGGTTCACATTAATAATCAAGAGTAACTTTTTTTCTGCCCCCAGCGTGGACGCGACTGTCCTTTGAAACGCCATGCGTGCGCAAATCAATACGTGTTTGCTCACGGCATTTGGGTTAAAACACGTCATAATCGTGCGAGCGAATATTCGTTTCTCAAAAAAAAAAAAAAATGGATGAAAGCCAGACAGCTCACTTTAGCTGTTTTAGCAGCTGTCGCTAGCACTGCTATGAAATTCCTGTGCGCTGACTGATGGCGTCGGGCTTTACATATTGTCCAAGCCGCATGAAATCCGATCTGTCCGTTCTCATTCAAGTCACATGACCACATATCGGATATGTGTCTGATCCAGGACCACATACTGAATTCAAATCAAATGGAAGCATGTATGAAATGTGAGAATATATTTATAAATCAAAATTGTGAAAAAAATGAAAGTGACTCAGATCTGATACATTAAAAAAACATCAGATTTAGACACATGGAGTAAAAAAAAAAATCAGAATTGAGTCGTAACGAGAACGTCGCGTAAAATCTGTGCTAGCTGACTGAAATTAATATGAAACATCGTGGAGGACGAACGCTCCGTCGTTGCTGGTTGACTGGAAAGGTGTCGGAATAGTGCGCTGCTCGTTTCTCGTTTTCAGCACAAGTGCCGTGAACAAACACTAGATTGTTTTCTCTCTCTCTCTCTCTCTCTCAGCCCACACAGCCAGCGGACCATCAGCAGGTACACAAGTGTATCGTGTTAGAATGTAAACTCCTTCTTTAACAGCGGCGTAGTTACTGTACGTCTGAGAGTGTGTGACAGTGTCTGTTCTCAGGCAGGTCAAAGACATCTTTATTCATACGTCATGCGTCATCGTCTCAGAGAGCGCTCGCTGAGATTTGCTCCACTTTCCATAAAGTAAGACGAGCGTGTAGTGATAACGGTAACGTACGAGTGCTGTGTGATTATCACAGTGTAATAATTATTAACACACAAACACATAACACAAAGATCTCATTAATGTGGATCTGTTAAACAGGAGTATGTGTGTATGCATGTGTGTGTGCGTTGACAAATCTTCTTCTTCTTCTGAAGACATTTTTTTTATCTCCTTCTTGCACAAAGTAAAAAATAACACACACAAATCCTGCCACATGGTAGATCCTAGTTGCCATGGGCAACATCCTGCTCACTTTCCTCATCCTCTCGCTATCTCTCTCTCTCTCAGTCTCTCTCAAAACACACACGCGCGCACATATACACACCTAAAAATAGGTGATGAGTCACTAATGACACGAGTCTGCGCTGTTTATTAATGAAGTGATAACAGCACGGTTAGAAGCGCAGAGGGATGGACGTTAAAGCCGATCTACAGCTTCATCAGGCTGTCGCTCGAACCCCAGGTGGAAACCCTCTGACTGGGGAACGCAGGGCGTGATGTGGGCCACGTCCGCGCTGCCCTGGTGTTGGTGTTTTGCGCGGCGGTTATGTAACCATGCTGTCGCACTCGCGAGCATCATTTTCTGCGGTTGTCGTGTACGTGCGAGACCCTGAGCCTCGATTTATATGCAAATTAGGTATACGGCGTGACGAACCCGAACCATTAAACAGCTCAGATGATTCATAGGACCGATTACACGACTGCTCCTCCTACCCGCAATTAGTTTAGAAATCCATATAACCGTTAATTCCTTTTTATCCCGTCATAAAAATGTGAGTCAAAAATGATCCGCACTCCGGGTACTTCTGTCTCCCCAGTCGCTCCAGTGCTAGTGTGAACGTGTTACATCAGTTCATTAGTAACTGTGGTGCGTGCAAAAATGGACGTCCCACGTGAGGTTTTTCATGGTCTGAGGGCGTACCTCGTGCCGAAACAACTCAGGAAAGAGCATAAACAAAAGTGTTTGGATATCTGCAAATAAAATTCAAAGCAATACTCTAAGGAAGGTAAAAGTTTCTTTAAATGACTCGTCACTGGTGATGAGACACGGATTCATCACTACGAGTCTGAGAGTAAACGGCAGAGTCTGGAACGGATCACCAAGCGAGAAAAAGTTAAAAAGTCAACCATCAGCTGGAAAATTCATCAACGCTTACAGTGTTCTGGGATTCTCAAGGGACAGAAGTATTGGAACATTATCAGGAAAAAAAGTTCAACCATGACCAGTGCTCGTTATAGTGAGACGCTTATTGAAGAGATGAAGACTAAACTTCAGATTAAACTCAGAGGACTGATATCCGAGGACATCGTGATCTCGCGTGACGATGCACATCCGCACACTTCTGCACATCCGCACACTTCTGCACATCCGCACACTTCTGCACATCCGCACACTTCTGCACACACACTGTCGACACTCTGAGGTGTTAAAGCGTCCTCCCTATAGTCCTGATCTCACTCCATCGGACTTTCACCTGTTTGGTCCCCTTAAAGCAGAACTATGAGGACAAAGATTCACTCCTGATGAAGAAGTGAAGACAGCGGTGCATTCGTGGCTCGCAGCTCAAAATCAAACATTTTAATGAGGGAACACGAAAGCTTGTTGAAAGACAGACAAAGTGTATTGAAAAGCAAAGAGATTATGTCCAATAATTATGTCTTTTTAAATAAATTCTACAGCCAGAGTGCGGATCCTTTTCGACTTACCCTTGTACATTGTGTTGTTAAATGTCTAAAGACGCAGAATTAGGAAGCAGTCGTGTGTGTCCGTAGCTACAACAGCTAGCTTGCTTTGCTAATCTAATATGAAGATGATGCTTTATGACATCTAACATGTAAATAAAAACTATGATTTCAGTCGTGTTTAACTAGCTAAAGATTAAGAAGCTCTGCATGCAGTAGCTACCAGACTATCTCACTGGAATAAACACTAAATAGGCCACGCCCACAAGCAAGAAACTACAAGGAGTGATGGTTATAAAACTAAGGCTTATAAAAGGCCATCGCTGGATCATAACCAGGTTATAAACCCTTTATAAAGTGGCCCTTTATGAAGGTTTCAAGAAACTAGAATGCAGGTTTTTATTAATCTACTTAAGCAATCAGCATCTGTCAGTTGTCTACGTAAGCATTCATAAACGTGTTATAAGAGTTTGTGCACAGTCCTGAGTGCCTGTGGTGTGTCAGAATCAGAGCGGGATCGTTACGTCGGAGCCGAACCGTCGGACGGCCCGGCTCGCTGTCTGCCGTGTCAGGACGGCTGCGTGTTCTGTCGGGACGACACGCCGTGTCTGGTGCAGGAGGACGGCGTCCTCCGTCTCGCCGTCGTCTCATTCCAGGGCCTCTGTGTGCTGCTCGACTTCATCTGCATGACTGTGGTGTACCGCTTCCGCCGCAACAAGGTACAGGATCGACATGCTGCATGAGGGCTACAGTGGTGTGAAAAACTATTTGCCCCCTTCCTGATTTCTTATTCTTTTGCATGTTTGTCACACAAAATGTTT
>JAOVVA010000044.1:16743133-16757451 GCA_028565275.1 Leiocassis micropogon | reverse complement strand
ATTTAAGTGTGACAAACATGCAAAAGAATAAGAAATCAGGAAGGGGGCAAATAGTTTTTCACACCACTGTATGTAACCTGTACACACACAGATTATTATAGATTTATATTATAGAAAAGATACTTTATAACCAACTCACTCGTAAGCACAGAAAGCTAATGCTTACACATCTCTGAGTAACTTATCAACTCATAGATGGTGGTTATATTAGTTCAAATCAGGTGTTACTGGGATCAAAATGTAGTGAACTGTGCAATTAGTTACTGATCAGTTGACTTTTTAAACATCTCTCTCTCTCTCTCTGTTTCAGAGAATCAAAGCGTCTGGGTTTGTCCTCCTCGAGGCCATCCTGTCGGGTGCCACCCTCCTCTACCTTCCTGTGAGTCCACACTTTTACTTCCAAAAGTTTAAAATATCTCAGATATCTCCATGATGGTTTCAGATGGAAGGAGAAGATTTAAGGAGAAAGATCTGAAAGTTATCTTTGGAAGTCGTTTATGCTTACGGGTTGAACGTTTGCGACAGTTTATTGTTTATTCTGATAGATTGTGTCACGTCTTGTGAATTATCAAAGTAAATACTTTCCCGGTGATTTCATGCTAAATAATTATCTAGAGTAGTAAGTTTGTTGTTCCATAACATTTTCAATTTAAAACTATTTATGGCTGTAATATTGGTGATGTAATTATGTGTAGTCATTTTTTTGGGTAATCGTTCGCAGCTATGTATTTTGCCAATCTAAACGTTTGCAGTAATGGTTCTGGGCAGCCCTGATTTAGACATGTCCAATTCCCACCTGCCTTATCAGGGCACTCCTCTATGAGCTAATAACCAGGCTGACTTACGGATGACTTTAGCATCACCCAGGAATCAAACGCCTGGTCTCTGGATGAATGTGTTCCTGTTGTTCCACCCAGGAGCCCTACGATAGAGTGATTTCATTTTTTAATTAAATGTATTTCATTGCCAATTGTATCATAATAAGACGTAGAGCTGCACAATTTGATAAATCACATTGCGATTATTTAGCATTGTAATTCCGAATTAAATTGCAACATTAAACTTTTAAACGTAACATTTTGTATTCGAACGTATCTATCCATGAGCGCAGACATTAAGACTTTATGAAAGAATAGAGAACAAACAAGACAATAACTCGAACAGACCGAGAGACAGCCAGTAAAGTAAAGAGAACAGAACAGACGTGAGACCCTGAAGTAAGAGACACAACGGATATTTATAGACGATCTGATGAAACCCAACCAGGTTCAGGTGAATGTACTGAGACAAGTGTGGTGTATTCTGGTAGATGAAGTCTAGAAGTAACGTCAACATAAATGTCCAAAACAAAGGAGTGCATGGGCACAGAAGCGCCCTCCAGGGGTTATCTCTGACGGTGTTTATCGAGGTTAACGGCAAATAATGGGACGAACGATCTCATGGAGAACATGTTTGCCAATATCTATATATGTCACCATAAAAGTAGTAAAAAAAAACAAAAACAAATACATGAATTACTGACAAACTCTATATTAATTCTGGGCTCAGAATTAATCTCAGCCTTTTTAAGACTTTGTAATTGAACAGGTACATAATGCGATATAGATTTTTATGTGATTAATATAATAATAATACCACAATGCTTCTTGGCCGTGACTTTGGTACGGTTATCATGCATACTGTAGTTTACGGCATCAGAAAATAGCCTTAAATATATGAATTCTGCATTAGTAGTAACTAGTGTAAAAAAATAACCACCACATGCCTTCAGCAGCTTTGTTTAGTAACGTCAGCTACCTGTATCTGATTCCAAATACAAACTGTATCCACAGCCTTTGTGTTTCTGTGCCTTTAGTCTGGAGCTGTAGACTTTGAGATTTTTCAGAAGCCTCGTCTCACTCGCGTGTTATGTAACACCCTTCTTTTTTTTTCTCTCCTCGGTTGTTAAAATGCACCACAGCTTTCTGCTCCTCTTCTCTCTCAGAGGAGAAGTTTTAACTCTCTCTATCCGCCGCTTTCGAGCACAGAGCCAGAGAGAATCAGAACAGACCGGCATTAGACATTCACGTGTCCTGATTTTTCTGAGACACAGATGTCTCTGGGCTAAAAACAATCAGGATTTCTTTTCAATTTTCACAAATAAGCACGAACATCACCGCTAGTGTTTCCTTAGTCGGTGTAGCTGTTAGCATTAAATTCTAACTTTAATTAAATATTATAAAAAGGTGATTTTAACCAGCGAAACAGCTGCCAGATTACTAGCGATATACTCGGAAACAAGCAGCCAGGCTACAACCAAGCTAGTTAACATTTAGTAAACTATGATATTTTTTTACTAGCTAAAGGTAGAAATACTGTTGCATTAAGTTATTACATCAGGTTTAAAGTTTGCTAGCAAGATTTCAGACTTATGATTCACTATAACAGTGATGTGATATCAGAATTAGTTCTGTTTTGTTGTTATACCTGTTTTTTTTTTTTATGTTTGAAAAAATAAACTCATATTACATTCAGAAGTAAAACATTAATAATGTCTCACCAGCATATAAACATGACTAGCGTATCAATGGTATCAAACCCTCGCGGGTCACATTTAATGTGAACCTCCTGACCAGGTGTACTGGTGTTCCTAATAAAGTGACCAGTCCGTGTAATGTCATGCAGCTTTTGGGCCGGGACCGCGAGACACTTAGGATACGGACATAATCTTAAAAAGGAAGTTACCGTACTCCTCTGCTCGGGATTTTTCCGCATGCATTTTTAACCCGTCCATCAAGCTCTGAGGCGGCGTGTTTAAAAATAAATCCTCTGAATAATTAACCTGGTGAGGGAGAAAGACCACGTCCTTTCCTCTGATCTGAGTTAAAAAACATTTTTTTTAAGTTTTCAGAAGGTTCTCAGGAACATCAACCTCAATTAAGCTTAAAGCGAGAGCTGAACGGTTAAAGCAAGCGCAAACGCTAATTACCGCTAAACTTACAGAAACACACCAGTCACTTTCTTTTATAGCAAACAATCTTTTAGCTTAACTAGCATTAAACTTTTTTTTTTGTTTTGTTTTACTGGCGTTCACTATTTTGTGCAACTCGCTCATGTTCATTGTTTAACTAGCATGCAGTATTTATGTACCATACGCTTGTTTACATCTTTTTTAACTATCATGTTCTTCATATTAAATAAGGAACATTTTGTACAACTAGCTTTAACTCTTTTGTTTAAGTAGTACTTTTTTGTTTCACTATTTTTTTTTAGTTTGTTTAACCAGTACATGTTCTTTTTGTTAATGAGAACGTGTTATTTCACTTAACTAGCAATTATCCTACTGTTAACTAGCATCTTTTCTTTTGGTTAACTAGAACTTTTTTCTTTAACTAGTACATTTAACAAGAATGTTGCTTTGTTTAACAAAAACATTTTCTTTTGTTAAATAGCAAACTAGAATATATATATATTTGTTTAACTAGCACACATTCTTGTTACATAATACATCCTTTTTAACTAGCAAACAGTTTATTCAAATTGTTAACATTTTTGTATAGCTTATATTCTTTTGTTTAACTAGCATATATTTTATTTAACTAGTACACCAAGATATATTTTTTGGTTATTTTAGTTATTCAAATTATTTTGGTTAACTAGAACTGTATATGTGTTTGTAGTTCGTACATATCCTTTTGTATAACAAACATATACAAGTTGTATGTTTAATTGGTATATATTTTTGTGTCTAATGGGTATTGTGTATAAAGGGGCCTGGAGTCTATCCCAGGGGACTTAGGGCACATCATAAACAGTGTTCCAATCCATCGCAGGGCACACACACCTATATACACACTTACCCACTATGGGACAATTTGGGAACGCCAATTAGCCAAAGCTGCATGTCTTTGGACTGTGTGAGGAAGATGGAGTACCCAGAAAATACCCACCAAGCACAGAGAGGTGGGAATCAAACCCAGAACCTGGAGGTGCAAGACAACAGTCCTAACCACTACGCCAATGTGCCACCTTCACACTGTTTATTCGGTACATTATTGTTCAATGAAATAAATAAAATAGACACAGTATAAAAAGGAAGGTTTCCCGTAACCCTGAGATTTACGATCAAGACGGAATGAGTTTCATTATCATTTGTGTCTCTGAGTTTAATGAGACCGGAAAAGCCACACCGTTTTCTCAGATAATTGCTTTTGTGTTTTTGTAGACGTCACAGTTTGATTAGTCTGAACACGGCATCCTGCAGGGCACACAGTCAGTCAGACGACGGGATACGGATTAGACAGATGTTTCTGCAACACAGAACAGATGTGTCTGTAATGTGACATGTCCAGATGTCCATTATATTATAGAAGGGTTTTTCTTAAATTAAAAGGAGAATGAAAAAAAAAAAACTGGACGCAAAACATAAATTTTATTTTATCTCAATCTCTTTTTTGGACAATTTTTTTGTATCTTCTACAAAATGAGGGGAGGAAATTACTAGCCTACCGTTATTCTGTTTTAAAATACTAAATGCTAACTGTACTTTCACACAGTGTAACCTTTTTTTTTTAGCATTTTTTCAGTAAACTAGCATAAGGATTACAGTCTTTGCATTTAGCTGCCACTAATTTGCTTTGGTACCATGTGGTGTTTTGTCTGACTAGCACATGCTTTCTCGGCTTTATTAGCACATCGGCATAAGCATAGCTAGTACTGCTAGTTTTAGCCGCTTTTCTAGCACACTTTTTTAGCCGCTGACTAGCACATGCTTTCTCGGCTTTATTAGCACATCGGCATAAGCATAGCTAGTACTGCTAGTTTTAGCCGCTTTTCTTTATTCATTAGAAAACAAAATACACACTTTAAATGCAGCATCTTGAATCTGGTAATTTTTCCTCTACCTGAACACAATGCATTTTGTTGTTGTTGTTTGCTTTTTTTTCCTCTTTATTAGCATAAAGCCTTAAGCTTTACTAGTATGTTTTTGCACTATTAGCTCACAATGTTACATAAGCTCATCTAGCAGACGATCCTCCTCTTCATTATGATGTGATTTTGTTTGCTAGCACTTTCTGCTGTATTAGCATACTGACTATTCTAGCTTTATTAGCACTTAACTCATGCAGATTTCTTTTTTTTCTTTGAAAGCAGCTTCATTCTACAGATTTTGCGTGCTTGATCGAAAAGAAAGCTGCAGCAGTCGAAATGCCTCCTGGGTAATTTGGAGGGGAAGGCGTTTTGGAACGCAGCTTTAGCCGGTTGTTGGTGTGGGAGTGAATCACTCATTTGGAAGGAGTGTTTGTTTATATATATATATTTTTTTATTTTATTTATTTATTTATTTATTTTTTACCATATAAGGAGACACCTACACAGACACAAAAGCAAAAGCAGCACATGGGATATGAATTTCTGATTATTCTGGCGAACAGCAGGAGCAGGATGGTGATCGTTACGCGCTATGTTCCCACAGGTGATGATACTTTACTTCCAGCCGAGCGCGTTGCACTGCATTCTCCTGAGATGGGTTCGCCTCCTGGGCTTCGCTACGGTCTACGGGACGGTGATCCTCAAGCTCTTCCGGTTCGTAATGTACACAAACTAGCACAATCCCTTTGAACTTTTAACAGGAATCACCAGGGAACCATTTGGTCGAATTTTTCATCACCATGTCCCATGATCTTTTGTACCTGTCCAGGGTGTTGAAGATGTTCCTGTCGCGTACGGCTCAGCGGATCCCCTACATGACCAGCTGCCGTGTTCTGCGTTTGCTGGGAGCCATATTGCTTGTAGTCCTCTGGTTCCTGGTGGCATGGACCTCGGCTGTGTTCCAGAGTCGCGATGTCCACCATGGCTTAGTGGAAGATGGAGTAACGCTAGAGGGTCTGCAGTTCAGCATGTGCAAGCTCGACCGCTGGGATTACATGATGGCAGTTGGTAGGTTTCTCTCCATTTTTCTGGACTAGAACTAGAAGTGACAAGTGGTTGGACAAGACATTTTTATTTAGCACTCCATACTGGTGTTATTAACATTATTAACATTAACATTTAGTTATAAATCAGCGCTGCTTTCATCTTTTCCTAAAAAACACTCGTTAAACGTTGTACAGGAAGAGCAAATGAAATAAAGCTTGGAAGGAAGTAGAAGAGATCACTGGTCCTTCTGACGGATCTATGTAGCTAATATGATTAGCATGCAGGTCTATCCTGTGAACTAGGCTAACATGAAGCATGTAAATCATAAAAGGTACTGATTTGAGGTAATCGAACTGATGATTAGCATCTTGTCTAATGTTTGTCTTTAGACAATATTTAAAAAACATTTTAATTTAAAGTAAATTACAAACTGTAGGTTAAAGTTTAAAAAAGAAGGACACACAACCTGCCATGTTAACAAGCGACACTTGCTATCCGTATAACAAGGGACGTCCTACAAGTGAGACGAGCGACTCGTCCCTGCTATTGTAAGTACAGGGTAAGGGACAGGTGCAAGAAGCTGTAAAACACCAGCTTTTGATTTCAGGTGCACTTTAAACACAAACTCTGTTCAGTTCAGTTCAGGTCAGGTCAGGCCAGCAAAATGTGAAAAAGAAAATAGCTAAGAAAATGCCAAACTCCCAGAGTTTAGAGTCAGCGCTGACAGCAGAGGCGTGGGATTTATAATCTAATCCTTCTGGCGTAGAGAGAGGGGGAGAGAGGGGGAGAGACAGCGAGGTGTGTAAGATGTAGAATTCCAGGAGATAGAGTGTTGTGTGTCTTGACGGAAACACAGCTACAAATCAGCGTGAAGAACCGGCAAATTGAACATGTGGCTCTCTGAAATAGGTTGTGTGCTAGAGCTAGAAGAGGACAAAGGACAGCGTATTTAACTGATATGGGAGACAAAAACCCCTTCCTTTTTATTTCCACTGACGACAGACCTTAAATGTGCCATAATATTATATATGAACTGTAAATAACCTAGAAATCAACACAAGTGGTTGTTGAAGAAACAGCATGTGATCCTTCAAGTTAAGTCCATCATGTAGTGACTGATAAGTGATGCTGTGTTTCTCCTCCGCCCATGTGTAGCCGAGCTTCTCTTCCTTCTCTGGGGCGTCTACCTGTGCTACACCGTTCGCACCGTACCGTCCGCCTTCCACGAGCCACGCTACATGGCAGTCGCCGTCTATAACGAGCTCCTCATTTCCGCCATATTCCACATCATTAGGTGGGTCCTAACAGTCAGTCAAACAATCTCAATGTCTTATGGTAACCTTGGGATGAGTGTGGGACAAATATGTACAATAAAGACTGCATTGTATTACTCCTCATCAGTAAGCTGTGTGTGCGTAATTTTTATCTCAGGTAAGCTTTCTTTTATGGATTTTATTTTGTAAATAACTAAGAAGAAATAAGAAAAGAAGAAAGGTATTTGTTAGATTTTGAACATATGTTAACAACATTATCTTGTAAATTATGCATTTCTAAATTAGTTACATTTATTTTGAGCTAACGAGCCCTGCTGTTAGTGGGTCGCCACACCCCATACAACCCCGCCAGTGGATGCAGTGCCAGTACCAAGCATGGATAAATGGGAGGGTTGTGTCAGGAAGGCCATCTGGCATAGAACCTGTGAGAAGTTGTGTCAGGATCAGGTGGTCCGCTGTGACGACCCGCGACAAAAGAAAGTTTTAATTTTTAGCTTACTAAATTACCAGCAAAACACTCTCACTGAACTTTTTAAACCTAGCAAGTTTCTCACCAATGCCTAGATCGTTCAAATGGTTGCTGGCCAGAGTTATTGACAAAAACTACCAGAGTCTTGGACCTGATTTGAGTTTGAATGTTGGTCATGGATAAAAAAAACATTTCACAATCAAGATTGTGGTTTGTTCCCTTTCATCAAACAAGCTCATTTATTCCTTTATTCATTTATTATTTAAATTGGAATTTATTCCACATCCACCAAATTATTAATAGTCTCTCCTTCTTCGGGAGCGCCCATCGGAAATGAGCTACGACATCGACAAGAGCCTTAATTGTCTAAATCTGATGACAACACCGCGTTCGCAGGCGACTGCTCATCGAAGCGCCGCTTTAGTCCTGCATCAGCAGAAGTTCTTCGCAACTTGATGTGCGGAAGATGAAGTGAACTTCCATCAGCTAAATCACAAGAGCTAGGACAGATGCGCGAGTTGAAATATGCCTCCTTCAGACATCTTGTGTATCAGTCTGCCAAGGCTTAAAATAAACCCGTGGTCTCACTGTAAATATGAACCTTTGCGTTTCGATAGAAATATAGTGTCTGTTCAGCTCGGACTGTCAAGAGACAAGCTTTAAAAGCAGTCTCAAAGGACACACACACACACACACACGCCTCTCCGTCTACTCCGTCTCTTTTGGTGTAACAAGCAGCCATGCAGGCGAATAAGTTTCTCAGCCATGTTCTTCAAAGACACGTGGACCGAGAACAATTGCTTCTCGTGGTGTGAATTGTTTTTTGGCAGCCTCCGCAGCGTGACTGCAGGCCCTGCTGGTGCGCACTGATAAGCTTAGCGTTTGTCTGCTTTCAACACAATAACAGCCTCTGAATGACTAATGCACTAATGAGGCAGGATCTCATTATTCAGGGCCAGAGCAGACACACAGCCTCCTCCGTGGCACCTGGGCCAGCATTTCAGTCCCTCGGGATGATTAAAGAGCCCTCGTTTACTGGTACTTAATTGTCTTTCTTTGCAGCGTTTAGTAATGAATTGTTCATAAATATTATATGAGGTGGTTTCAGGTTAAGGAATGGCTTATGTCAAAAAGTGTAAGCTCCATGGATTTAAAATATATAATAGTCTCATACCTGTCCAAGCAGAACCCAACATTGATACCTGGTCAAAAAAAAGTGGTGTGTGTCTTGCACATGTTAGTGTAAAAAAAATGAAGCTTTGGATTTTCTTCCTTATTCATTCCGCCCACGGTAGGATGATGCAAGGCACAACCAAGTACTAGTGGAAAGAGACTTGTCTAATCACTTACTCTTTTCTACAGGTTCACCCTGGCACCTGGACTCCACCCAGACTGGATGCTGATGTTATGTTTCGTTCATACGCATTTAACAGTGACGGTGACTCTGGGACTATTGCTTATCCCAAAGGTGTTTCCTTTATACACGTTATACTTTTTTCACCACTAATATTTGTTGTTTCTATGCTGGAATATTTGTTTAAAATAAACCTTGCTGGTTTTGCTGCAGTTCGTGTTCACTGGTACGCACAGGCAGGATGACATGACCACCGAGGCCTACGAGGACGAGCTGGACATGGGCCGGTCCGGGTCATACCTGAACAGCAGTATAACTTCCGCCTGGAGCGAGCACAGTTTGGACCCCGAGGACATAAGAGTGAGCTTTCTTTGATCTGTATGATGAATTGAATTTATTACAAAACTGGATTTAAAGGAAAACATATCATCATGATGCTTGTTTGGGTTTGGTCCTTAAATAGTCCTGACTGACAAAAATAGGAAAATGTTGACAATGAAAATGAAACACTATACTTCTTAGCAGGAAAGAGAAAGGTTAGGATTATTAAAGGATTCTGCAGTTGTTGGATTGGGTAGCAGAAGGTGCGCCTAATATTTTAATCCAAGTGCTGGATCTAAATTCTTCTTCGACCCGAGGTGCTTACTTCTTGTAAACAAGGTAATTAGAAACTCGGCCAACATTACCTGGTTGTTATGGTCTGACAGGACTTCATGCCAGTCTTGTGAAATTGTTTGCAATGTGCCATGGTCTTACCATGCCTCCAGTTATTGTCGCTCAATCTTAAAGCTGCAGACACTAACAGACATTTAACTCGTTCAAATTGTCCTGGTACTATCTTTAAATTTTTACACTAGAACCAATGTTAAAGCAGGGCTAGAATCAAGTACATTGTTGATTTCGGTTGGGTTAATAATTGCCTGGTTTACTTTCCACCCAGGAGGAGCTAAAGAAGCTCTATGGCCAGCTAGAGATCTATAAGCGAAAGAAGATGATGGCGAATAACCCTCATTTCCAGAAAAAACGCAACTCCAAAAAAGGCATTGGACGTTCGCTAATGCGGCGCATCACAGAAATACCCGAGACGGTGAGCCGTCAGTACTGTCGGGAAGACAGGGATGGAACCGAACACGGCAGCAATCGCAGCACCCTGCGTAGAAACCCTATTGAATCTTCCCATAGTGGAAAATCCAGAGAGGACTCCCTAAAGATTAAGGTATTCTCTTTGAAAAGGTCCCATAGCTACGATCATACTCACGACCAGACGGGGAACGCAAATGGTGTCACAGCTGACAAAATGGACAACTCTACAACCGAGTTGTCTCTGCTGGACACCTTAATGGGGAGAAGGTCTGCAAAGAAAAATCCAGAGGCGCCAAAGGTTGAGCCTGCTGAATCTGCAGAGTCAGTGCCACTTGTGTGCAAGTCCATCAGCGCACACAATCTTGCGGTAGACAAGAAGCCCTCACATCTCCGGTCCTCCATGATACAGAAGTCCCTAAGCGTCATAGCCAGTGCCAGAGAGAGAACCCTGGGGCTTGCTGGGAAGACCCATAGTGTTGAGGATGCTAGTAAGAAAGGCCTTAAGGCAAGAGACACCAGGATGCTTTCAGAAGTTGACGAATCTCCTGAAGGCTTTCCAAAGATGATCGTCAGCCAGTCTGTCGAGTACAGCAAGACCCCAAGCAAAATGGGCATCATGAAGCAACAAGTGAGCGGAAGTCAACCTTCAATTTGCTCTGAACCTGGAAGAAGCAAGGAACTTTATGACCTTTCAGAGGTTTGCCCCTGGGAAATGGAAGATTTGCCCTCTCTGTCAGAGGGAAAAGCTCAAAAGCATGTTTCCATTGCCCCAAGTGAGACCACAACCATTCACGAGAGCAGCTCTAAAAGTGGAAAGTCTCAACACAAACAAAGGATGGTGGTTCCATCAAACCGCCGCCGCTCCAAAGACAAGGGTGTTAACAGAGAGGAAGGAGGTGACAAGAATGATGGGAGGAAACCCAGAACATCAGTTAACCTGACCTCCTACAAAGCAGAGGTCTGTCCTTGGGAATTTGAGGATTCGTCTTCCAAAGGAGTTGAGAGCCTTGACAGGACTAGCCGCAAGAAAAGTGTCACTCCGACAGACGGCAAGCCCAAGATCATCCACTCAGACATCTCCAAATCAACTGGAAGCCTTCTGCAGCCTCCAGCCCTCATGGTGGACATTTGTCCATGGGACTTTGACCAACCACCATCTCCAAACCAGGATAAGACCTCGAGCCCTACACATCATTCGAAGAGAAGGGACTCTAACTCAAAAAGGAAAGGTTCTTGCTCATCAAAAGGGAAAGGGAAGGATAAAGACGATGACAGCCAAAGAGGCAAAAGCAGGGAGAGGCGAAGCTCTTCCAGCAAACCTTCTGAGAAACGCCGCGTCAGTGAGACGCTAGAGAGCGGCCAGGTCACCATGAAAACATCTGGTAGAAGGAGAAGCTCGACAAAAGAGGCTGGAATCACTGACAGTAAATGTGCTGAAGTATGTGCTTGGGAAACAAAAGGGATGCCAAGTGTCACCATAAGAGACGGGGACATAAATACGCCATCTCAGACAACGGCACCAGCTGTTAGAAAACCCAACGTGACAGAAGTTTGTCCATGGGATAACGACGAGACGACATTAGGGAACCACGCATGACACATGAAGTCGTGAAAGGCAAATAAATATCTTACCAGTTCGGTGCAATGAATCTTGAGCTCTGCAGCTTGGATTCCTCAGATGAAAGATGGTGATGTGAGAACTGCCTTATCTCACACTAAGCATTTGGCCAGAGAAACTCCTCCAGATTAATTCCCACATTTTGTTTACATGAACCAGCTTGACCAGAATAAATGACCTGAGAAAAACAAATCCTTCTTACCCTGGGACAATGTAATGGCTTTGAACCTACTTTACATAAAGAGTGCTTTCACACATGCAGTGTTTAGTCGATTTTGGATGTGATGGACAAAATGTTTTCAAGTAGTTGATTGTTCTCTGTTCTCGGGTAACTTCTGTGATTTCTAAAGGTTAGTTTGTGTTCTTCCTCAACTGTGTTTTTTGGTTGGTGAATGAAAGAGGTGTATGAGACTGTGTTATATGAACACTACATGCATCTCAGCTAACATTTGTTGGAAACACAATAGAAGTATTACATGACACACATATATGTATATCAATTTCAACCAAATAACGCTAAACATATATCTTCCTATAATGAATTCTAAATGATAAGCACACTCAGAATAAGAAAGTCAGATATTTCTTCAACAGGAGCGCACAACACATTTTTCTTTTTCAGGGGAATTGCATGGACGAGTGGCTTGGTTGCGTTACTGTCGATGTCCCTTTACACTCACATGAATACTGTAGTGTTGTGATTTTGCATCAGTATTCTCTTCTGTAATAAAACACGTCGTCACTCGACTGGATATTTCTCTCTCTAGCCTGTGAAACAGTGTTCCAGTGGTTTCTGCATGACCAGTAATAAACACACTCCCTGATTTTATTATTTTTTGAGTGTGTGTGTGTGTGTGTGTGTGTTGGGTTCTTATGAAACACCCTGAAAGAAAAGACACTTCTGTGAGTAAGCGGCTACATCCATCCTGCGACGTTCTAATCGTACGTTTATATCGTGCTTGTGCGTGATGGCATGTACAGGAAATACCTCCAAGCCTGCAATAAACGTTTCATGTTGCCATTTTAATCTGTGTGCCTCGTGAGTTTTAATCTGTGTACAGTACTTCCCTTCTGTTATGTTTCTTTCCTTTTTTTTTAAATCTAGGAATTATAACATTTTCCCTCATCTCCTATTCTGTGTAACTTTAAAGATAAAATACATTCTAATATCTAAATTTGTGTTCCCAGTATCTTTAAAGTTAACTATATTTTAATTTTTCTATATTTTAATTTTTTTTTAATGTCTAACAACGATATCTACAACATTTTAGAAAAGTGTGTTACATAACTTATCGCAATATTGAAATTATTGATGTCATTGTATCGATATGCATTGATATCGGCCCGCTCTGTGTCGAGTTTCTGTTTACGATTAATGAATTTACTAGCTTGTGCTTGTGAGAAAACTATTGAACGCTTTTTAAACGTCAGTGACTTACTGACAATCACATGTGTAGAAACAGGATTAATAAACTAATGTATAATTTTACTATAGTGTCACAATAGCATAAGAAATATTAGATTAATTTAACTACATTTTTACTTTTTAAATGCAATTATGTCTAGTGGTAAAAAAAAACATTGAAAAGTTCAACAGTATATATTGTAATGAACAGACAGACAGATAGACACGTAGATAGATACTGAAGATTTTTTATTGCAATTCGAGCCACACAATCTCACGCCGTTCCAGTTTACCTCAGATTAAGTCATTTGTTTTGCTAATTTTATGCACTTAGCTTGGAGGCTAATGTAGCAATTAATTAAGATGCTTGCACCTTCCAGATTAGCATAAGCGCTGTTTCAACACATTTTGTCTGTTTTTGTTTCCCCACAATCTGCTATTGTGGGATATAAATGAGTGTGTAACTGTGGCATTGTCTATCAACCAGTGTGACAATTAGCTAATGGAAGCTAACATTAGTGCTAATTGATGCTACAGTAGGTCAGCTGTTGTGTCCTGCTATACACAGAATCAGCCAAAAAATGTAAACACATTTCAGGAAAAGAAAAATTTGTATAATGATATTGTATATAAAAAATACACTTTTTTAAATATGAAATAGAGCTATATGATATTATGACATATATATACATCATACTGTTATTTTATTATATTATTTTGGCTCACTCTGTGTGTGTGTGTGTGTATATATATATATATATATATATATATATATATATAAATTTTAAAATATCCCCAAAATTGTTTTTTTCTTCTTTTTTTGTGTGAATAAAAAAGCACTAAAGCACTCTGTTACCTATTAAAGACCAGCTACAGTATTTTATTTTATATATATTGAAAACCCATAGAAATTAAAATACTGCAGCTGTTCTTTAATAGATAACAGAGTGCCTTAATGCTTTTTATTCACACAAAAAAAAGGAAAGAAATGTGGTTATTTAAAAACAACCCGAGTTAAATTCTGGATAAATGTCATTTGTTAGCAAATTATCTCTCTCAGAGTCGACTGAAATATGTGAGTTGATTATTATCTTTAATTTATTTCATATATATATATATATATATATACTCAGCAAAAAGAGAAACGCCCCTTTTTCAGGACTGTGTATTTCAACAATAATGTTGTAAAAATCCAAATAACTTTACAGATCTTCATT
>JAOVVA010000044.1:16697357-16729137 GCA_028565275.1 Leiocassis micropogon | reverse complement strand
GCCACCAGCATTGTGGCTGACCGGACACACCCCTCTCACACACACTTCACACTCCTGCCATCTGGAAAAAGGTACCGGAGCATTCGGGCCTCACATCCAGAACTATGTAACAGTTTTTACCCACAAGCCATCCATCTCCTCAATACAAAGGGACGGGACTTATAAACACACAAATCACTCAGACGAACTAAATAACATCAGAACTGAACTGATAAACACACACATGCACAAACACTCTGATCTACAACCATCTCACTTTGTTAATACCGACCCACCTGATCTCTTTTTTAGAACTTTATTGCACAATATTTATTAATTTTCTTGCTATTTTTTGCACAATATATTTTTAAATCATTGCTGCTACTCAGGAATGTCAAATGTTTCCTGTTTCTCCTCCCACTACCTCAACTCATACCTTAACACTACAAAAGTACTGAAACGCGTTACGTTGTGTTTGTCACTCTGTAGCTCTTTGTTTGCACATTTCTTGTATGTTGTCTCTTTTTTGTATAGTAGTTTTTAGGTGAATCTGTCATATCGGAGCTAGTCAGCTAATTAGGTCTCTTGGTTAGTTAGCTGGCTCCGAGTTGTGTTGTTAATTTATGTTGTTCCATATACAGTATGTAGCACCTCGGTCCTGGAGGAACATTGTTTCGGTTTACTGTGTACGGTATATGGTTGGAATGACAATAAAAGCCGACTTGACTTTAGTAATTTTGATTTTGTGCTTTTTAAATGACTTTTCACTCACACACCTCTCTGTCTCTCATATAAGCCCAACCACTTGATTAAACTACACACACACACGACTATATAATGTATACAGCTTATAGATTTCTATTTTAGACCTGAAAAATGTTTATTTTACATTTCTATTCATTTTATTGTAACTTTTAAATTGGTAGATTTGGACATTCATCCCACATTTTTTTAAACTTTAAATTGCAATTTCTCTTTTATTGCAGTAAAATCTTGCCATTTTTAGGTCATAGTCATCTTAAGCATTTTACTGCATACACTCCTCCTGTGTATGGTTGTGTACGTGATGAATAAAATAATTAGAACTTGGGAAATTAACCTTTATTATGATTCACAGAGAAAAAAAAATAAATACATGAGCAACAAACAGCAGATATAACTCACCTGTGCAGTTAATCACATAACCTCCAAGTTAAACCTGAGCAAGTAAAGCAAACGAACGTCTCAAACATTATAAAGTCAGGTTCAAACTGTGCAATTCCAGCGCTCAGATTATAACTATTTAAATTGTTAATAAACTTATTAATTCACTAAAACTTAAGTTGTACTTAATCTTTTCCCCCTGGCCCTCAGCCTCGTCAGGTTTGGTAACGTTCTCGCTCACCATGTACCTCACCAGTAGTCTGATAAACACAGCCTGTTAAAACCATTATACATGACGGCAAACGAGCGCTCACACCATCACCAGAACAGCACACGGGACTGGACTGAACGGATTCGCTACGTTTCCTTCACACTGGTGTTCACACGGCTCATGTGCTGCACATCTCTTGGTTCAGATTCGAGAGGACTTGCTCGCACTTTAATACATGAACAATAACACTTCATTCTATACCTAATGTTGTAGTCATCTTCAAGAGTCGTATAATCATTTCACTGTATATCATAATGTGTATGGTCGTGTAAGTGACAAAATTTGATTTCAGATTCCATCATCTTCTGTACTCCCTCCTCCTCCACCTGCAATAAGACAGAAGAGAGTATTAAACCCTGACGTTTCGGCTCAGTAAGCAGGATTTAGGAGTGTAAATCCCGGGACGGTGATGTGTTCGTATCGGGACAGAAGCATGAGGAGTCAGAGAGACGTCCTGCTTTTACTCAAGAGTCGCGATAAGGTTTGCTGTGCGCCTTTTCTGACACCGCGTCCATCACAGACAGGAACGGACGGGCAACACTAAGGCTATATAAAATAAATCGATTATTATTATTATTATTATTAATAATGAACTCTGTGCATGGGCCTCCATCTTGTACAACTCCACCCTTTTAACACAAATTACACATTGACATGCATCAAGACTACGTGATTGCATTTTAACAAAACTATGACGTCATTTCTCACTTGACCAGAGACACAATTTAACAAAAAAAAAAAATTTAGAAGTAAAAAAAAAAAAAAAAACATGTCTAACAAAGAGACATTGATCACATTATAAAAACTAAAGCTTATCATGGGATTAAATAGCAATTCTAATTGATAAAACTGACCGAAGCTGCAGTGTGTTCAGGTGCCTCAGTCGTCCTCGTGGTCTGAATACAACAACTTTTTCCGTTTCCACCTGGTTTCAAAATCAACAAATGAGAAATGAGTTTAAATAAAATACAATTTAAAAAGCACCGATACAGAATGAAACTCCTGTGCACGTGCTCTCTTTCAGGATGTCCTTGTCACAGCATTTCACAAAAGTCACAAGGATTTCATGAGCTGAAGCTTTAACAAGAGGTTTTTGTGCGCCTTGTTTGACACCACATTCATCTAGAAGAAAATGAATGGGCAACACATAAAGGCAAGAACAAAAATAAATGAATAAATACATAAAAAGACAAAAATATCATGCATTCATGTTGGAGTATTTTTAACAAACATTTTAAGCATTACACAGAATATTAAAATAAACTCACTCAAACAGACCAATGAGGGCATAAAGGACAGAAAATGAAAAAAGAAAAACGATTAACAATAATAGTAATAGATCCTAAATCCTAGGCTGCTGCATGAAATAACTTCTACATGCGCGCACACAGCACTTCACCACGTGGACGCGCTTTATATACCGGAAGTGAGGCGCTCAAAGGGACCTAAAAAGAGGTGGCCGTCAAAGCGCCGGAATTTATTTCATTTTATTTATTTATTTGTTTCGTAAAAATACAATATATATTAACGATAAACAATTATAAAATAACACTATGAAGAAATAACTACTACTACTAATTATAATGGGTCAAACGCAAAATGCGGTGCATTTGACCCAGTCTATCGGGTTCAATCCCAAATCGGTTGAGACACAAACCCGAGTTCACTACGTATCACGGAGGGATTAATACAATTTAAAGTCCAACCACTTGTACCTGCTCAAAATGAGTATAGTGTCATGAGTGACTGAATAAACTAAACAAAAAACAATGTGTTTTGAAGCGGGATATTGTCCTTGAGCCCGCGTTTTACATCCTTGTAGCACTCAGGGGGAGTGAGGAAGTGCGGATTGGACGCGGCCCGAGCTGTCAGGGACAAGCAGCGCTGAGTGTGTGTGTGTGTGTGTGTGAGTGAGTGAGTGTGAGAGAGAGAAAAGCGACGAGAACAGGACGAGGGTAAGCAGCTTAAAATAAATGCGTTAGGATATATTAAGTCGTTCAACGCTAGCTAAATGCTAGTTTGAGATAAATGCTAATGTTAACGCTACAAGCTGAGAGATGTGATTACGGTGCAGTCGGTTAGAGGTAGTTTAGCTCACGGACTAACAATCTAACTAGTTAACTAGTTATTCCTGAGGTAACTATATTTCTGACTTGGCGGAATAACTAAGTAAGTAAGTAAGAAGGTTGTGTGCTCTGTGGTGATGTGTCGCTATTGAACGAGTCGGATCTTCGAGTCGGTTCTTTTCAAGTGAGTCGGCTCTTAGAGTAATTTTTTAAATACTAATTAATTGTCTGTGTAATTTAATTCAGCTGACATTAACAAGGTTGACCAGGCCATAATCTGTGTCATATCCTGTCTTAAATATTGTCCTAACAATAGACAAACAGACATTTTAGTGAATCGACTCTTATTAGTGAGCCGAGCCGAATGATTTGACTCACTGATTCAGTTACAAGGCTCTAAATGGGCGTGTCCGTTCGAGCAACAAATTGCGCAGGAAACAGGAACTGCACAGGAGTTTGTGCTTACACACACACACATCAGGTGTGTGTGTGTGTGTGTGTGCGCCAATGATATGTATTCTGTATAGTGTTACAGATGTGTTACAGATGTGTTATAGATGTGTTATGATCCCCCCCCACACACACACACACACACACCATCACAGGGAGGCCAGCTGCTATATTTTGCCCCGGCTCTCGAGCCTGGCACGCGTCTGAGCAGCTGCAGTGTGACGGGGCAGTTATTTCAGCCTCATGCCGAGAAAGATCCCTCGCTGAACTCCCTCACACCGAGGACCGACCGAGAATAAAACTAGACTGAATGGCTGCGGGTTCGAATCTCCACTACAGTATCGTCTTAATTTACATGTCAGAAGCGATTGGTGGAAAGCCGTTGAGATTGTTTAGTGACATCACAACCTGAGCTGCCACCAAGCCCCGCCCACAGCCTCGTTTTAATCCAAGCGACAGAACAAGTCTCTGTTTTTCGAGCAAAACAAAGAGTCTCGAGCAGACCGACTGGAATGTGGGACGCGTGAGATATCTGGACGTGACATCAGAAAGACGCCGCATCGAGACAGAGATAATCAGTGCTATTGTATGAAAAATGCTGGCTGTGTTCCAATACCACCTTTCTCTCATCCTCGTCCACTTCCCCTGCCTTGTTGAGCCCAAGACACTGTTTTAACACTGTTATTTCACAGCAGGCAAAAACACACACAACAAGAGCAAGTGTGTAAGGTGTACACTGATTAGAGGACGTTCAAGAAGCATTAAAGTAAAACTGCGAAGAGCTGTTAATTAATTTTAAAATCACAATAAAAACCTTTTGTTTGGAATTAAGACATCTTCTTTCCTTTTTTTGATTTAATTCCTTACTTTTTAATTTAAATTTTAATGTTCTTTTCTTGTTATTTTTCTAATTATAAAAAAATCTGGTCATTTTGATATTTTTTGGCTGTTTGTCACTTTTTTTTTACTTTTGTTGTAATTTTTTTGTCATTTTGTAATTTTCTCTTTTGTAATATATTTTTTTTTACAGTTTTAATTTTAATTTCACGGGGATATTATATTATATATTTTTTTACTGTATTTCCTTTTTTGTATTCTACAATAAAAAATATTTTCTGGTGCGTCTATAAAGCAGTTTACTCTTTACATGAGTTATCTCATCGTCATCGTGCTGTCAGTGTAACTTGTTGTTACGGTGCACTTACTTACGCACTTACCTAGCTCTATTTGTTTTTTTTTTTCTTTCCTTGTAGGATCTAGAGGATCTGCAGGACTCTTTAGGAATGGACGCTCACGCTTCATCACGCTCTCTCTCGCGGAAGAGGAGGAGAGACGACTCGAACGGGGAGACGGAGGAAGGAGACGCCGCGGTCAGATTTAAACGGCACACCGTGGTAACGACACCGCGCTTTAACCAAGACGCGCACTGAGAGCTAGCAAAACATTATACATAAACCTTAAGCACAAGGACTGTGTAGGGTGACATTTATCACAATATAGACCTTTACCGTGGTAATTCTTTATTTTTATTTTTTCAGTAGATCTGGAAAAACCTTGCCAATGTTTAACACACACAGTAAATATCTACTAAACTCATTAAGAGTACGTGATCCCTCTTTCCCACAGGCTCTGAGAGACCCGGCTCCGTATGCTGATCAGCTGGTCTCACTGGAGGATCGTCCGTATAAACGCGTCACCATGGAGGAGGCTCGCAGGGGGACACCACGTACGTCCCACAGCCGTGACAGCGGTCACGTGCGGCTGAATCACTGATTCTAGAAGTTTTAGAGCAAGGCTTCAACATTGTACTACATCATTATGTGTGTGTGTATTAGCCGACAGGCCGGTGAGGGTGTACGCCGACGGCATCTTCGACATGTTCCACTCAGGACACGCCCGCGCCCTCATGCAGGCCAAAGCCCTCTTCCCCAACACACACCTTATCGTTGGAGGTACACACACCGATCTTAAATACGCACCGGGTGTGTTAATGAGTGTGTGTTTTGAACGAGAGTCGTGATGATGTTGATTGTGTGCAGTATGCAGTGACGACCTCACACACAAGCTGAAAGGCTTCACGGTGATGAACGAGGAGGAGCGCTACGACGCCGTCACGCACTGCCGCTACGTGGACGAGGTGGTGCGCAACGCGCCGTGGACCCTCACGACCGACTTCCTCACCAAACACCGGGTGTGTGACTGCAGCGTAACGTTGCTATACACTACTGAGAAACTCAATCATCCAGTAGTGTAGCTCACACACACACACAGGACTTCCTAATCCTATAGGGCGCCATTACTTTTGCCCTGACTGATTAGCGAGTGTGTTGTGTGCTGGAGTGCTAACCTGTGTGTGTGCGTGTGTTATCAGATCGACTTTGTCGCTCATGATGATATCCCGTACTCATCAGCAGATAGTGATGACGTGTACAAACACATCAAAGAGGCAGGTGAGGGAAACACACACACACACACACATACGCACAGTGTTTATTCTGATGACTACAAGTCTCACATCCATGTGCATGTGTGTGTGTGTTCAGGCATGTTCGCTCCGACGCAGCGCACTGAGGGCATCTCCACCTCCGACATCATTACGCGCATCGTCCGCGACTACGACGTGTACGTGAGGAGAAACCTGCAGCGCGGCTACACGGCCAAAGAGCTCAACGTCAGCTTCATCAACGTGAGTCTCCTCCTCATCCTGAACCGTTTTTTCTCTCTCTCTCTCTCTTTCACACACGTATGTGTTTGCGTTCCACACGCAGGAGAAGAAGTACCACCTGCAGGAACGCGTGGATAAGGTGAAGCAGAAGGTGCGAGACGTGGAGGAGAAGAGCAAGGAGTTCGTGCAGAAGGTGGAGGAGAAGAGCATCGACCTGATCCAGAAGTGGGAGGAGAAATCCCGCGAGTTCATCGGAAACTTCCTGCAGATGTTCGGCCCCGAGGGGGCGCTGGTGAGTCGCAACGTCGTCTAAACGCCCATATAAGGAAACAAGCTATATAAACACTATACGCGTATTTATGATGATTATGGTGAACTTTGGCTTTATATTAAAGTGTTGGTGAGCAAAAGTAATGGCACCACAGTAGTCGTAATGCTACTGCATTTTAGTGCAAACCACAGCGCTACTTCACTGTTTCGATAGTTTCAGTGTGCTCTGTGTCAGTCTTTGTGGGTGTGGCTTAATGTAAACATGAACATGCCTGACGAGTCATTTTACTAAAATTGATAAATGTGTGTGTGTAGAAACACATGCTGAAAGAAGGGAAGGGCCGCATGATGCAGGCCATCAGTCCTCGTCAGAGCCCGAGCAGCAGCCCGACCCGCGAGCGCTCGCCCTCGCCCACCTTCCGCCTCCCGTTCTTCACCAGGACCTCGCCGCCCGCCTCACCCCGCGCCAAGCGCCCACGCCATGACATCACTACCCACGGGCAGAACATCAGCGAGGATGAGGAGGAGGAGGACGAGGAGGAGGACGAAGATTAGGAGGGTAGCACATGGCTGGGCGTGGGAACGCATCACTCCTCTACATCAAATCCGGAACGAGGAACAGATTTTTAGTTTAAAAAATACAGCTGCGGCTGTGTGCGTAGTATCCGTTAGCATAGCGGACTACGTGTGTGTGTGTGTGTGTGTGTGTGTGTGTGTGTCTGTGTGATGTTACAGCATGCCAGTATTCTGGCCATTTCCTATAACGATTCACGTTTTTGGGGAATTTTTTAAATTCTGGAGTCGTCCGTCAGTGTGCACAGGATCCTTTCTGTTTTATTTCATTTCTCTTCTTTAAACAGTTATTTCGTTACGTCTCACGTGCGCACTGTACAGCTCTTCATCTTAATCGTGCACTTAATGTGCTGTAAAGACACAACTGTATCAATACACTACTGTTGGACATCGGTTGCTATGGTTACATAATGGACGCTGTGATCTCTCTCTGTGCAATCCAAATAATAAAGCCAAGGGCTAAAAAACATAATGAAAAAAAAAACAGTATTTATGATCGTCGTCATGGTTACGTAGTAAGAGTACTATTCAATCAATTTGGAGCTCAGAAAAAAAACGAGAAAACGGCGCAGACCTGGCAGCAAACCAGAAATTAGTATTTTTAACATTTTCAGTCATGCTGACATTTATTATTATCTTTCGCTGTATCATTAAACCAAACAAACAGTAAGCTTGACAACACCACTAGGAGGCGCTGAAGTGCACTTGTTAGGTTAGCTATAGCTAGCCCAATAGAATTGTAGCAGAAACCAAGCTACGTTAGCTTCGAGTGCATTTAAGGCTTACAGGATATTTTATTAACGCCAATTACATCTTTATTATTGTTTTTTTCCTATATTAAATCATGGGCATCTTGTCATGTTTGTTTTTTTTGTCAAATTAAGCATTGAGTCATGAAGAAAGTGTTTGAAGTTCAGGAACATCAAAGCAATCCCATAATCCTGTTCACCACACGAGTGTTTGATGATGATGATGGGACTGTAGTAATAATCTGACTCGACACTGGTGACGACCTCAGCAGGGTTTAACTGCAGGATTGTGTACAGCTACTGTAATAAACCTCACTAGTGATTCAGTCTCTCACTGCACACACTGGAGTTTCTTCTCTGTCCTATTACTGTCTCCTTTTGTCTGGTGTCTGTCTGGGTTTCTAAATGTCTCGCAACACAGATCTGTGTAACATGAATAAAACTCGGAATTCCTTTTGTGTGTGCATCCAGCTCATTTTGTGACAAAAATACCAAAAAAAGAAAATGGTTTTGGACAAATGAACTGAGGTTTTCATAAAAGCAGAAAAAAATAATAAACATATGAATTATTCTAAAATAATTTGGGTAATTCATTTTTTTAATGGCAAACAATTTTTTGTTATTAAAATAACTAGAGAAAATAATATAATGATAAAGTTAATGATTCTAATCTAGGGCTATTTCTCCTTATTTGGAACTGTTGTAAAAATCAGATTTTTTTTCTTTTGTTTTTCATAAGTAGTCTGGTTTACTTGTTTTTAATATACTCGCAGACTATAACTACAAAACCCTTTTCATTTTTTACCAGAAAAAGAATTTGAAATTATATAAGTGAATTCATTGGTAGAAATTAAAACGCCAATAAAACTCTTCTTGTAAAAAAATATTTATTTATTATTGTTGATAGTAATTTAAAAAAAAACAAGCTCAATGAGTTATTTTATATATTTTAGCGTTAAGATAATATTTTATTTATTTTTATTATTATTTATTATTTTAACTTTTAAATTGATTTAATTGAACTTAGACTCATGAATGGATATGTTTTATGCATCCTGCTGAGAGATCAATATTATTTTAACAAACAACCAACGGCAACGTCTTGTTAAGCTAATCAGACTGAGCAGGTTGTAAAAATTATTATAAATAATTAGGAATAATTTAATATAAAAAAAAATTGTTCTGTGATGCATCACAATTCCTTTTGTGTGGTGATTCATGTTTCACCACACTGACACTAAAATATTTTTCTAAATTTATACAGTTTGTATTTGAGGAGTGTAAAATAAAACGTCATCGTTCCTCTATAATCCTGCAGATGGTGCTCTAAACTATTCATACACACACACACACTCAACACAGTGTCCTGAGTGATGAGAGCGAATTATTTGCCTAGTTTGTTTAGAGTTGTAACAAAATCTGAACAAAGATTAAAATTGAATAATTATAAAACCGTGATACTTAGAGAATTGCAATACAAATTGAATCATTACCTCAGTATTGTGATATCATATTGGGACATGCCTGGTGATTCTCGTCCCTGTTAAGCATGTGTTATTAAATTTTTTAGCGATGAGCGTTGTAAACGCCCTTCTGTGCCACTTGGCATCTTACGTTATGTTGCTCGCTAGTTAATGATTTCTTTAGCTAATCTGCACTTTGACTGAATATGTTTATTTAATATGTTAGCTGGCTTTAAGAAGAAACATTTCAAAATATCTCTCTATTGGAATTTCCTGAGAAACAGGAAGTCTGAAATTACACACAGTCTGGAGGCAGAAACTTCCACGTTCTTCTTTTATGATCAATAAGCTACCTGGCTAACAGAGACCAGTGATTTATAATAATAATAATAATAATAATAATAATAATATACAAGCACATTTTTTCTCCTCAGAACAGTGCAGTGCAGAGTAAAGTGTACAAGTTTTTTTTTTATCTAAGCAGAATTTTCTGCATAACCATGTAGGAGCAGAGAAGAATAATAATACAGTGTTCCATTTTTTTTAATATATATATTTATATGTATGTTTACTGTTACAGACAGTACGATCAGACACTGAAACAGAGAGAGAGAGAGAGAGAGAGAGAGAGAGATTGAGCCTTCCTCACAGCACTGCACCACTTCCTCCTTCGGTCTATGCACTGTAACATCTGGCGAGGGAGGTCGCTCACGCGACTGTGTTGCTAGGATTTTAAAGAGGCATTTGGGACACGCCCAGATTTAACCAGCAATCTGCTAGAGTAAACTAGAGCGTACAGGGCGTGCAGTGCTCTGATCTTCTCACATCACACCTCTCTCTCTCCTTCTCTCTCTCATGCACACAGGACACAGTTCACATTTGCATAATTCTCTACTGTTTGTTTAGATGAACTCATACACCTGTCTCGGAGGGAAGGTGCGGAACGGGAGGCGGCTAGTCACGCGGTCAGCAGCGTGTCTCGTAGATGCCGCTGCGGCCGATGTAGCGGACCCATTTGATGACGTCGTGGTCGCTGTAGTTCAGCTTGGACTCGAACACCTTCAGGTAGCGAACCTTCAGACCAGATGGAGCGAACGGCACCTGAGAAACAAACACAGCGTGGAGTAAAGATCATGAAGTATAGTGATGATTTTTTTCAACATGTTATGTAAAAGTAAATTTATGTAAAAGTAAAGTAATGTATAGTACTGGTACAGTAATCTAAACATGATACGAGTTTTTTATGACTTCATTTATATGAATATACAGATTTTTTTCATTACGATTGACTTTCCTGATGGCATTTCAGTGTTTAGTGGGTGGACGAGAAAAAAAGGAAATCATCTTCCCATTCCCATAAATCAGAAATATCTTTCTGTTTTACTTCTTTTCTCTCTCACCTCAAAGTTCATTGAAATGGGAGGACGAGCCCACTTCTTCTTATCGTTGGTGGGCAGCAGCTCGATCTCAGCACTGATCTGAGACTCCTTCATTCCGGCCATGCGCTTAATCCTGATCACAAGAGCATCACAAACTCAGACACTCCCTCCCTCACACACACACACATACAGTATATACAGTGTATATAAATGAGTCCTAAAAGTTAGTGACTGACTTCCAGACGATGGCGTTCTCACTGGCCTTGTACTTGGCTTTGCCCTTCATGCAGATCACCTGCACGCCGCTGGTGTTCAGAGGGGTGGGGATGCGTACCTAGAACCGGGAGCGGCTCGTTAACAGGAGCAGAACGGCGATAAAAAAAAAAAGTAAAATACAAAAGAAATTGAACTCATTCACCTCGATCTTCTGTGCCAGCAAAGCGGGTTTGAAATTGGACTTGATGACGACTTTGACCTCCAGCTTGGTGCGCCCGACCTCACGAACCAGCGGGATGACGCGGAACGGTAGGATGATGTCCTTCGTGGTGCGATACCTGCCGCAAGGTGCCAGGAAGGGTTTTTACTGAGATGCATATTTAACATGTGCGCAGAAGTCTGACGTAGGACGTGTGAAGGTCAGGGTTACCTCATGAGCTCGTAATCTCCGTCTGGAGGGATGAAGCTGATGCTGCGCTCCGAGTCGAACTTGCTGAGACGCACACACTGGTGGAAGGTGCAGTCGTCGATGGCGATGGACTGCTTCCCGCTGTACAAAATCACACACACACTGTAATCTACACTCTGTGCATTCCCTGTAAATAAACGAATCGTGTATCGCTGTAAAAGATAACAGGAGCTCTATACCTCTTTCCGGTGTCGTCGGCCGCGCTGCTTTTTCCCTGTTTATCGATGACGATCTTGTCATTCATGCCGAACTTGCACTCAGGCATCCCGCTCAGGTAGCTCTTCATCACCACCCGGCCCGACACGTGCGCGCTCAGCACCTGACCTGCGACACACACATACTACACTAGTACAGAGCAACACCTCAACACCATAGTCATTCCACACTGAGAGAAGACTTACTTGGGGGGCGTGGCCTAATTTATAACTACAGTACCCTGTTCATGTAATAATCGTTAAGCGTGTTTTAGGTGATGTGATTTTTTTCCTTTTACATTATTCATGGGCGTGATGTAAACCTTTCATCTAAACGGTTCTTGTGATGATGAACGTGTGTGATCCCCAGGGGGCACCGTCTCACCTTGTGGGGACATGAGCAGGTTGACGCTCTCCAGCACGTCCAGGAAAAGCTCGTTGCGGCGGTATTTGATGCCCTCGCGACGCCAGCCGATCTGCCCAGTCACCTGGCTGGTGATCTGAGACTGCTCCTCCTTTGTCTGAGGAACACCACAGAGAACCCATGAACAGACCATTATATCACATACATAAACACACACACACACACACACACACACACACTCTCTCATTCACATGTACACTATTTACCTGATGCTGCAGTGATCCAGGCCCAAACACACCGCATGAGGGGAAAAAAATACAAATAAAGATAAAACAATGTTACATTACAAAGTGAACACACACACTTCTTTTGATTTAACACACACTATTTCATATAAAACACTACACCGCTGGGGCCTCTGAGTGCTCACCCTATCATGCAGAAATTGCGCGTTTTGCTGTAACCTCTCGCAGCCAGAGGCGTAGAGAGAGCTGATTGGCCAAGCTCTCTCAGACGGGAGGGGTGAGAGGTACTTAGCGCTTCCACATTAATCACGGCTCTACAGCCAATCAAGGGCGTCTGTGAGCTCAGGAAAGCAGAAGGAGTGGATAGCGCTGTCCTCCGAGTGTGTTATGCCACCCCCAGCGACGTGAGTGAGCAGTTTGAAAAAATGCGGGCAGCTGGCGTCACATGGTTCGGAGGAAACACGTGATAGTCTTCGGCCCTCCCGAATGAGTGCTAGTAGTAGCTACCACTCCTGAATGAAGGAGCGCCCTAGTGACGGGTGGAATTGGATACGACTAACGACTAAATTTGGAAGGAAAAAAAAAACAAAAAAAAAAAAACACAACCTCTACACCACTCCCTAAAATCTCACACATTCACACCTCATTTCTGTTTCTTTCTCTGACTCTTAACATCCATTTCTTCCCTCTTTACTCATCCTCTGTCCTTTCTGTGTTCTTTCTTTCCCTCCAGTTCCTGACTTTTTTGTTCCCCATGTCTCACTATTCGCTTCCATTTACCATTTTCATCTCCTATTTTCCTTTCTTGGTCTCTCTCTTTTCATCTTCCTTTCCTTCTCTAATTCTTTTTCTCTATATACAGTCTGTCCATCTTTCTTTCTAGCTCTTATTTATCCATTTCTCTCTCTACACTTCCCACTAATTTCCTTTTCCCTTCTTTCTCTTTGTTTCTTTCCCTTACTCTGCCTTGTCTTTCTGAACATCCTGTATTGGTCACCTACTCTTATGTTCCCCTTTCCTCTTGTTTTTGCTTATTCATCCCTAATTTTTCTTTTATTTTATATTTTTCAATAGAGGCAGAGCAGGCAGCCAATCAGAAGCCAGCGAGTATGAAAATGGGCGGAGCTTACCTGACCCTTAATGCCCTGCTGCGTAATAAACGTCTTCAGTGCTCCGGTCTCTGAGTTCTGGGGATATCCGAAGTCCAGGATCTCTATATACACACACACACACAGAGGACATACTTCAAAAACACATAATTTCACTCCTCCATCCAAAGTCTCTCCTTCATCCCTGCATTCATTCTTTCCACTGCTTCTTTCAGTTTCATTCTCCCCCCTTTCTTTTTTACCTCATCCTCAGTTCTTTCTATCTTTCCCTCCTTTCTCTTTTTACCTCCCTCTCTCACACATTCCTTTGTTTCAGTCCTCCCTCTTTTCTTCTCTCCTTTTCTTTCTTCACTAACTCCTTGATCTCCTTCCTTCCTTCTTACCTCCAATGAACAGCTTTCTATCTTTCCTCAGTTCTTTCTTTCTCCCAATTCTTCCATTCTTTATTTCTTCCTAAATTTCCTCATTTCATTCTCCCTCTGGCTTTCATTCTCCCGTTTTTTCTTCTTCTTTCACTCTTTTTCCCTTTTATATCATTAAACTCTATTTATGTTTATGCACTTAGGATGATCACCGTCCAGGAGCTCGTAGATGAGGACGAAGTTGTTCTTGATGTTCTCCTCGCTGACCTTGCCGAAGTAGGCCGCCATCACGTCACACATCTTGTAGAGGAACTCAAACACCATGGCGGCGTTGACGTTCTGCTTGGTGACGGCTGCCAGCCAGATGTTGGAGCGCTTCACGTGGAAGAAGCTGGTGCGTGCGATGTTGGTGACAGGCGAGCGCACCTGCTGCCGGGCGTGGATCACGTTCACACGGAACGCGTCCACCGCGTTCCTTCTGCAAGGTGAAAGGGGGGGGGGGGTGATGGGGGGGTTGGGAGTTGCATCAGAACCAGTTATGGACAAATGCTTTAAAAGATTACTGCCATGTAATTTACTTCCACAGAGGACGAATTCGTTTCAGCTAGCTAGCTATTTACCATTTTTACCATTTAACTCTGCCCTATTTGACCGGAAAATAATAACTTTAAATTTATAAGTACATACAGATGAGAAGAAATATTTTTTTTTCCCATGTTCACACAGATCCTGGCAAATGGGAATCTCTCTCTCTTTCACACACACACACACAAGTTTTGAAGCTCACAGAACACCTACTGTAAATGCCTTAAACTCTCTTAGACACACACAGACACACACACAGAACTAGGAGAAACATGGAGATGACTGGCTGCGGCTTGTGTGGCCTCTAATCTCTCACACACACACACACACACACACACACACACAGAATAAATAAAGATGATCCCCTCAAAACAGCGTTTATATAAACATTTGCTAATCTGTGGAATCTGTGTTCATGGGAAAAAAGAAGAAGAAACGACAATGCTGAAGCAGCAAAATCAGAAGCAGATGCAGCATCCTGCTGTCTGATTTGCACTTCCTGTGCTCTTTCCTGTGTCCCCGCAGCAGCAGGGAGGCTGACCCATAGGAGAACAATAGAGCCGGGGAGGGGGGACAAAGCATGCTAAACGGAGAAGTAAGACCGCCGTCGGAGTTAGAGAGTGGTCTCCGAGGACGCACGAGACAGAAATAAAACAAATTTCACCCGGAGAGCTCACCCTATGTCATCGCGGTACACGCGGGAGATCAGTACCTCCCCCTTGTGGTTGTAGATGAACAGTCCTCCGATCATGTTGGCCGCTCCTCACACCTCACATGCCATGGCGAATCTCGCACCTGAAAGAAAAAAAAGAAAAGAAAAAAAATTGGGAGGTTTAAATGGAAGGCTATATATACAGTAAGTAAGTCCCTGACTTACGAACATTCGGCTTATGAATTTCCGCAATTACGAACATTTGAAAATCACAGAAGTGAATTTTACAAAAAACAGATACTGCAGTTAGGCACCACGATTGATGTCTGACGTTCCGCGGGGTCCACGAGGACCGGCAAAAAAAAATTAAAAAAAAATCAACTGTTACATTTTTTTATGTGGAAAGATTGGAAACAATCACTACGCAAACGAGTTTGTAAGTCGGATTCATTTGTAAGTCAGAATAAGAATATACATCAGATATATAGAGATTTTTTAAAAATAGAGTAACGCATAAGTACAGCTGACAAGGTGAACGGTTTGAACCAATCACGTCAGACATTGCAAATCGTTCTAGAATGACATGAGCCTTTAATTATAACAATGTGAGCTAGCAGTTATGAGAAAGACTGGACTCGAAAGACGGCTTTAAATGACAGGGAAGCTGAGGAAAGAGAGCTCTATCTGTGGCGTTGATGCAACGTACAGAACTCCAACTAGATACAGAGTGATACTGACAGGAAAACACGTTGAGAAGAAAACATGTTTGGAAGTACCGGATAAAGAAGACAAAAAGTTCAAGACACAAAACAAGTCAAGACAGGTTCAGGGAAGGATGCATTATACCTTTTAGGCTGGTCTGGAAAATCGGCTTTAAAATGACGGGTAGATGAGGGAGAAGAGACCTAGAGTTGGCGGTAATATATCCTACTGGATTCCAACCGCCAATAAACAACGAAGAAGAAGAAGAACTAGACGGGGCACTTTATTGCATACTTATGCATATTAATGATTATTCATAAATACCCTTACATATTTCATGAGAGTAATGGTCAATGTTCCTGGCAGCTTCTTAACAAGTTTACCCAATGAAACTTGACATATTTCTATATATTTACCTTTAGACATATATTCTATCATATAATTATTTTACATATGGTTGACGTCAAAACTTTTAATCCAAAAATATACTAAAAATGCCAAAAAGCACAGACGATGATGATAAACTGGACGTTTGAAATAACTACTGTTAAACCCTTGTTTCTACGTCACTTCCGGTCAAAAAAAACGTTAAAACTTATCAATTATAAACCCAGCGGTTTCATCTTGCGCGCGCGTGTCTCAAAGGACAGAACAAGTGTATTAAATATTAATATAATTCCCACTTTATGATCTAGAACATTATTTTTCACACATCACTTTTAACTGCTGTTATTTATCACAACATTTTATCTACATTACATTTAACAAGCTTAAAATCTCCTCAGGCACACCGGGGTGCACGCGCGAAATTAGCCACAAGCCAAAGAGCGTCGAAAAAATGCCTTGGTAATCATGATTTTTTTCTTCAGCGTGATCTGTTTACCTAAATTACAATCGTACCTTATTAGGATCCGCTGGAGTTACCGCGGAAAAACCCGAATTTCGTCTTTTTGGGGCGCAGCTAAAGGATTAGCGGAGACATCAGGGCACTTTACCTCAGGATAACCTCCTCCTCCTGCTGCTGTCAGCTGATAGGCGCCTAGGCTTAGTGCGCATGCGCTAAGAACCCGGAAACAGGGCTGATTTTAATATAGTAAGGTAATACCTACTCTAGGCAACTTAGTAGGGTGTGATTGCAGGCGGTTATAACAGTGCAGCTAGTGCACTATACATGGATATAGGATACAACGTGGGTCAAAAATTGGGCATCAAGCCATTTATATACTGTACATTATATAAAGAGGAAGGCAAAAAATGTATACGCACTTTAGGATAAGAAAAACGTACAAATATTTTAATACTAAATTTATTGCTATGCGTTATATATTGATAAATATAATATAATATTATTAATATTATATTAATATAATATGCATCATACTATTTTTCTTTAAGTGTGTATACATTTATTTGGCTGACTCTGTATATATATATATATATATATATATATATATAGTTGTACTCATAAACGACTTACAGCTGTTTGTAATAAATCAGTAAAACAAGCAATTTTAATAACTCAACACAACCAATATTTTTTTTTTTCCCAAAGTCATCACAAAGTGCTACTTTTAATGACTACTACAATACCAAAATTATTCAACCCCTTGATGAGAAAATCTACAGGACTCAGTAGGGCAGTTATGACCTGATGCAGACGTGATGTATAGCCAGACACCAGCTTCTAGCAGTGTGTCTGAAGGACCTCAGCCTGTTCCTCACGGGTAATGACTTCTAGCTCAGTAAGATTTTTGGGTTTGCATGCTGCAACTGCTTTTTTTTCCTAATGGATTCTAACGGATTCCTTCCTCAGTCAGGTGACTGTGATGGCCTCTTTAGGACCCTCCAGGACTTCATCTGAAACCAAGCCTTGGTGGACTTTGAAGTATGCTTGTCCAACAACATCAAAGTTTCAGCTTCCTCACAGATGGCTTGATGTTTTCTTCGAGGACAATTGATTGAATCCATCTTGCCCACTACACGCTGCAGGTTTCCAGTGCTAGAGGAAGTAGAGCAGCCACAGAGCATCACCGAGCCACCACCATGCTTCACTGAAGGTGGGGTCACTTTTCTGCATATGCCTCATTCTTTCTTTCATTCATTTTAGCATATTAGAGCCATCTTGTGTCTCTTGTGTTCTAGGATCAGTAGTGGGGTACGTCTTGCGGTGAACTTCACTGTTCAGTATGTGCCTTATAGTTCAGAGTGAAACTTCAGTGCTGCTGCCACCAAATCTTTCTGTAGGTCCTTTGCAGCCATTCAAGGGTTTTTCACCACTTGCTTCCTCAGGAATTTGGTAGCATCAGTTGAGAGCCTCCTCTTTCTGCGCCGTCCAGGTAGTGTAGCTGCTGTTCATTTAACTCTGAACTTGTGAAATAGGCTTTATACTGTTTTGATACTATTTTTCATATATCCTTGTCCATGTTTATACAAGGCAATGATCTCTTCTTTTAACTTTATAGATAACTCTCTTGACTAGTTAATTTCTGACATGCAGTCAAACTTCTCCATCAACAAATCTCATATTAAATAAATAATACATCTGGAAGTTTAACAGTGGCAAAATCCTCAAAGCAAAATAGTTTGAATTACATGAACTGAACAAAAACATGTTACAATAAAAATGTTTGAAATTTAGCACTGCACTTTATTGTGGTTGTTTATTTCAAACTGAAAACGCAAAAATACTGTCCTTACTAAATTGCTGCTCAAAAATATTTTCAAGTGTTAAAAACACAATCTTCATTATTTTTTAACCTCACAAATTCAGGATGCAAAAATTCAGGCATTAAAATGCGGGTCAACAAAATGAAGGTATTAAAATCAGCCTGAATTTATGAGATGGCTGAGATTGGTTTTTTAAATGCCTAAATTAAATTTTCGCTTGAAGTGTACATCCACAATAAATTGCAGTATAAAAAACCATTTTTCCATTCAGATCAAATTGCAATGCACAAAGATTTAAACATTTTTATTGCATCAAGTTTTTGTTCAGTTCATGTATTTTAACATGCTATTTTTCTCTGAGAAATTTTGGCACTGTTATACTTCCATAAATACAGTCATTCATCTTCTATACTGCTTATCCTGTACATAGTCACAGGAAGCCTGGAGCCTGCGAGGTGGGGTACGCCCTGTACATGGTGCCAATCTATCGCAGGCACATGCACTCTCATTTGTACACTATGGGCCACACACACACACACACACACACACAAAATCAAACCCTCTACCCTGGAGGTGCAAGGTCACAGCGCCAAACACTAAACCTCTGTGCCGCCATGATTGACACATTTCTATTTAAAATTGTTAATCAAAATAAAAATAGAATTTTTAAAAATTATTTTATAATTATATTTTCACAACAACATAAAATTCAGCATTTACTTGCATTCATTTTAAGACTATGTTACATTAATGCAAATATATATAAAAAAAAATCATTATGGTTTGTTATTTTAATTTACAGATATTGTGAATAGTGCATTTTAGCACAATTTTTAAAAATAAAAATATTAATATACAGCATTGTAGACATCTTTGTTACATCTTATTAAATAGGTATTTTAATTGTGGAACTATCAACTATTTAATAAATATACCCTCAACATTTCAGAAGGGTCAAACTATTGGGCTGCATTGAGCACCATAAACAACTAAGGAGATTTGAAATGACCAGAACTGGGTTAAGAATCCTTCAACAAATCATCAAAACCTGTAAGGATAGTGCTGAACCCTCGACTCGGTGGAAGAAACGTGGTCTGAAAAAAGCTAGAAATGATGAAGTTGCATGTTATAAAAATGTCCACTGTACAAGCCTCTGGAGACAGTGTTATGATCTGCGGTTGCTTCAGTTACTCAGGTCTAGACTCAGCAACGTTATGTGGCAATAAAATGAAGTCAAATGGAGTTTTTCTTTCCTGATAGCACGGCTTTAGAGTGTGAAAGAGCGGCTCTGGAAGCATGAGGAATCATTATCGCACATGAATTGGACAACATATCGTGTGTGTAATCAAAGCTAAAGGTGTTTGAATGTAATCTTAGTGTGTGTGACTTTTTGACTGCATACAGTATCATGATTTACCTTTAATAATATGTCATTATTTAAGTACTATATAAACATTTCTTCATTTTACGTCAAATTAACTTTCTGAAGTCATAAACCAGGTCCAGTCATGAATTATATTCATATTTCTATGCTATAAAGCTGTGTAGTATTTTTATTTCTAACATACAGATAATATGTACATATCAGCAAAACTTGGTCTGAAATGAGTCTTTGTTCTTATTGAATCAGTAATTACCCTGCTTTAAAAACTAAAATCCTTACACTAAATCTGAGTTTTTATACCATGGTAAGATTACTGTCATAAAAAGTTACTATAATATTATTGTTTAAAACTGATTTATAGATGATGTAATGTTGTAGAAAGAATGTGACTGGAGGTCGACGCTTATGGGCAGATCTGAGGATCAGTAGGAAGCTGTGTGTGATGAATGTTTGATAAATGTGTGAGGAGTGTGTGAGGAGTGTGTAGGTAGAAACTATTTCATCTCAACAAAGAGAGCTTGTGTGAAATTAGATTCCTTTTGGAAGCACGTTGCTGAAATTCAGGCTATTGTTTAGAATCAGGGCTTTTCTAGGTGTGTAAATTAACACGCAGTAAATAAATCATCACAGACATAATCATCACAGCAGAATTATTGGCACACCATTAAAATGAACACAAATTAATATGGAAAAATTATCAACAAACAATGAGGTAAAGTTTATGTGAATCTTATGGCAATTCTGTAACACTGGAATTAATTGCATAATTATTGGCACCCACGTTGAATGTTGCTTTAATGTCTCTCGTCAGGAGCACAGCAGCACAGAGTCTCTTCTTTAACAGAGAATTCTCCACCATGCACAACATTTTAAACTCTTCATATTCTCAATTTTTCCATTTTCAGATTTTCTCTTTAAGTCTAATCCATAGACTGAGATGTCTGATGCAAATGGTTGTGTATTTTACAGATAAATAGGTTTTTGATTATTTCTATAACTGATCATTCCTCATGATATCCATTTTTTCTTTCAAGAGCCACCAGTGCATCCAAACTACACCAGCGCATCAGTCATGTTTTATATTTTTTCACTAAGTTTTTTTCTTTCTCATCGATATATATGTGTATTGGAGAGAAACTTGTTCATGCTTAATTTGTAAATATTTTTGCAAACTGTATCTCTCTTATGTTGAGTTTGAAGTAAACCTTCAACTTCAAGTAGGTGAAATACTTATTCATTGCCAAGTGTTTGATCAAAAGCATACAGTTTCTAAAATCTGAGTCTCAAGTTTTAAATGTTGTAAATATTATATTATTATTATTATTATTATTATTATTATTATTAAGATATACAGTTTTTACCTTGCTATGGAAAATTTACTCACATGATACAATATATAGAAATATATATTTTTATTGTAACAGACCGACCTGTATATTTAAAATTTATCTTTTAATGTATTTTAAAAAATAATTAAAAACATATTATGAACTATGTAATATTATTAGCAAAAAAAAGAGAATAAATAAACATGTTTTTTGCACTTTAACAAACCATTTTAGATTAACATAAAGAGTTTAACCACTTATAAAAAGAAAGAAATTATAATTTTTTTTTTAATGACTTCATTTAAGGCCAAAACTATGAAGAAACTATCAGGCAGTCAAAAAAATAAAAAAACAAATAAACTGCTTAAATAAATATAATGTTTTGAAAATATATAGCGTAAACCAACAAATAGTTTATTACAATTTTTTTTTAATAAGATTAATAAAGTACAGTAAACATTTGATTACTGTGTTAAATTGAAAATGATCACTTTGATTATTATTATTATTATTAGAACAGAGAGCGCGCCGCCATGTTGTCCGTCCCGCAGCAGGGTGCCGGTAAACAGATGACGTCAGAGGAGTGACTGGGCAGGACGGGAGCGCGCGCGCGCGCGCGGGAGCGCGGTGATGAGAGAGCGGGAGCGCGTGCACTCGGGATCAGCGCGCGGTGAAGATGGGCAACGTTCACGTGAGTAGCGCTCTCTGCTCTAACGGCTTTATATTATTATTACTGCACGATGTTTTACCATTTAACACTTTATTATCATCATCAAACGCACTCTGAGTGTAAACACTGAATACTTATTATTGTTATTATTGTTATTGTTATTATTGTTATTATTGTTATTGTTATTATTGTTATTATTATTACTTTCTTGTGTGCTTCTCCTTCTTACTATATAATGTTTTTAACATAATGTCAGTGTTTTTATCTGCTCCATCACACACACACACACACACACACACACACACTCCCTTCCTGCTGATGGACCTGGTCTGCACCGCCCCTGCAGAGATCATGACTCAGCAACACGTTCAAAAAAAAAAAAACCATCATCACTACAAACTAAACATTAATAAATAACTAGAATAAATCAGTTCTAACTTACAGAAATACTACAACCAGGAAAAACGTCTTGAAAATCTAGAAAGAAGAAAAAGAACATTCCAGTTTCTAGGTTACATTGAGAAAAAAAATTATACGAGGGGTGTTCGAATCAATCCGGGACTCGTGAGGAAATTTCTGGTGAATGAAGACGTAAAAGTGATTGACATTTGCAGACGACTTCAAGCACACATAAAGTGCACACATTCAGCACACAATATGTCACACAATATGTGTGGTTGTTTGTTCTCAGCCCACAGTCGTTCCCTATGAGGACTTTGACGTGATGGCGGATATTAAGGAGATCCGCAAAGCCTGCAAAGGAATGGGTACGTCCACACACACACACACACACACAGAGCTGAGACTCTGGTGTAAAACAACCTGTGATGTCTTGTTGCTCTGTGCAGGCACCGACGAGGAGACCATCATCAACATCTTAGCTAACCGCTCCTCGGCCCAGCGCATGGAGATTAAACAAGCGTACTTTGAAAAATATGATGATGTATGATATTGTGCACACACACACACTCCCACAAACACACACACACACACGCAGTCTTTAATAATCGGAGTGTAAGAAGATCTGCCTGCAGGCTTGGCTTGGAGCCCATCTATAGACTGGAGTGCGGCAGAAATGTGGGCGTGCCCTTTTGTCTAGAAATATGGGTGTAAATATGGGTGTGTCATTAAACCCATATATAAAAATTAGGCCGTCTCTGAGTAAGGTCTGTGGATGAGAATATGTGTGCCTGTGTGTGTGTGTGTGTGTGTGTGTGTGTTTGTGTGTGTGTGGGAGGGGGTGTTTAAGACTATATTTTTGTTATATACATGTGGGTGTGGCTTTTACATAGAAAAGAATTGGGTGTGTCTTAAAAACTGTAGACAGGAATGTGGGCGTGGCTTCAAGTCTGTATGAGTTTTTGGATGCAAATGTGGGCGTGTCTTTTGAAAATCATACATGTAAATGAATGTAGGTTTGTTTGCGTTTATATGTGTGTGTGTATAATGGGGGGCTGGTTAAAACTATATTTTTGGGACGTATATGTGGGTGTGGCTGTAAACAGACAGAGAAAAGAATGTGACTGAGTAGGCTGAGTGTCTTGTGGGTGTGGCTATGAGTCTATAGCATTGTTAGATGTTAATGTGGGGGTGTCTTTTGAAGATCATATGTGAAAACAAGTATAGGTTTATTTGTGTTATCACGTGTTTGTCTGTGTGTGTGTGTGTGAGGGGGTGTTTAAGACAATATTTCTGGGATACACATGTGGGTGTGGCTTTTACCATACATAGAAAAGAATGTAACTATGAGTAGGCGTGTCTTGTAGACTGGAATGTGGGTGTGGCTTTGAGTCTATATGAGCGTTTAGATGTAAATGTGGCTTTATTTAGAAATGTAGGTGTGTCTTAAAGTCTGTAGATTTAAATTAGCGTGTTGGTGAGTCTGTGAATGTTAAAACCATTAGACAGGAAAGCGGGCGTGTCTTGAAGTCCATATATGGAAATCTTTAATAAGAAGAATCTGCATATGGGCGTTTGCATATTTAATTATCTATGAATTAATTGATATGTTTGTAATGAAGTCGTAAGAGATGAGCAACTAATCAATACACTCACACACACAGACACACAAACACTTACGTAATGCGGATAAACAGCATTAGCTGATTCCCCACAGGAGCTGGAGGAGGTGCTGAGGAGCGAGCTGACGGGAAGTTTCGAGAAGGCGATCATCGCCATGTTGGATCTGCCTCACATCTACGCTGCTAAAGAACTGCGGCGCGCCATGAAGGGAGCCGGAACCGACGAGGACGTGCTGGTGGAGATCCTGTGCACCAGCACCAACCAGGTCACACACACTGCATCTGTGCAATGCATGTCACCAGCCATCACCAAATCTTTTCACCTCACTGTGATGTGTGATTTTATTCACAGGAGATTTTGAATATTAAGGAGGCGTACGCTCAGGGTAAGAACGAAATCAATCAGTGGTGTTATACTCTGATCGCTAAAAGACAAGTGTACTGATGTTCTGTGCTTTTATGACGTCGATGATGGTGATGATGATGTAGTACAAGAGCGCGACCTGGAAGCTGACATCGAGGACGACACCAGTGGAGACGTGAGAAACCTGCTGATTTCACTTCTGCAGGTAAATTATTAATCAATCTATCAATCCACTGTAGTCATGGGATTAGAAATCACAACCTTCTGTTACATGCTAATGTTGATCCTAATTTAAGTTTTGTCTTGATTCCACAACCTACATACTAACCCAGTAAATTATTTAGTTAATTGTCTGTTTTCCCCAGTTGCCTAGCAACAGTGCTCCCAGTACAACCAGTAAAGTTTCATGGTGTAGTTATTTCAAATTTCTTCATCACTCTCTCTTATTATAATGATTTATGAAGCACTGTCCCTGACCATCATGCGATTTTTAATTAAGTCGTGTTTTTCTGCGTGTACAGGCGAGCAGGGACGAGGGTTTCGACGTGGATGAAGGACTGGCTGAACAGGACGCAACGTCACTGATCGAGGTGAGGCAGAATTTAACAAAAAATATTTATTTATTTATGTATTTATGTAAAGTGTCATCTGTGCAGTCATTTAAATGTTACGTTTATTAAACCGAAGTTTTTCCATTGCATTGTGAGTTATAAAGCCAGACGAGTACTATATGAATGAAGTGTAAACTATAAGGACTCTTGAACGAGTTCTACACATTTCAGGATTTGAGATGATTTTCAAAATGACACGCTGATCCAGTTTAACGTTAATTGTGTTAATGTAAGAATGTTCTGGAACCCAGGCTTTGCGTGATTAAGCAATCCAGTTCAGAGTACACACTCAAAAAGCATTCTCATTTTATGTTGAACCAAGCCTCTGTTTTGTACTATAGACTCGTCTATAGATTAATTTTAATGTCAATTTGGAAACACAACCATAAATTTGGAGACATGACTGTGAATTCTGAAATAAGACCATGATTTCAGGAAGAAGACAAATTTGGCAATATGAATTTCAAAACATGGCAGCAAATTTGGAAACACGACAGAAAATCCAGAATTTGGAAATAAAACAGTGAACTTTAAAACACCACGATCAGTTGAGATACAATACAGCAAATTTGTAAACAGAACCATGAATTCAGAAATAAGACCATGATTTCGGGAATCAAGACAGTGATTTCGGAAACATGACCATGAGTTTGGAAACATGACTGCAAGTTCAGTTTTGACCATTGGGCAAAATGGTCAAAAGTATTTTGAACATATGGTAGATGGATAGATAGATAGATAGATAGATATTATTGTTATTATATAGTGGATAAATTACATGCTACTTCACATTACAATCAATTTTGAAACCTATATTATCTCCTTATCTTCTACTTTATTGTTTTATCATTTGTTTGCCCTTTTCTATAGTTATACCTGCGATACGTACTTTTAAGTGAATATAGACAGGATAGTAATATTTATAGCTTTAGCGTTTGTTTTTTGTTTCCAGGCTGGAGAAGGACGCTTCGGCACAGACGAGTCCACTTTCACCTACATCCTCACTCACAGGAACTACCTGCAGCTCCAGGCCACCTTCAAATGCTATGAATCTGTGAGAAAACAGACAGATTAATGAAACCGCTAGCTAGCTACACTACATGTGTTACTAATGTACAATGCCGATGCTAGTTAGAGCAAAGAGCTTTGTACTTATTCTGCGCCACACTGTTTAAACCAATGCATAGCACCATCATCATCATCGTCATCATCATCGTCATCATCATCATCTATACCTTGTATAATAGTAGAAATTAATTCATTAATTTATTCAAATTGTAAGGGAGATATTTAAGCTACAGGTTTTTGACAAACGCTCCGTTCTAGGAGTCTGGCTGACTAGCTAGCTAGCCAAGAAGTAGGTCCATGAGTACCATGCTAACAGCTAGCTCGCGGGGATTATGGTTTTTATTGAGGAAACGAGAAATCAAGCAGAATTATAAAACAGAAACCATTTACAAAAAGGTTTCTAATCCAGTCAGTTACTGTAGTTAGCAAACTTCTACTCCAGACCGCTTAGTAAAAATGTTCAAACTAGCTTCGAGGATGTTTATTGAAAAATATTTTCACTAATAAATAAATAAACAGTTTATTTCTAAAGAAATTATGTTCACACAATTTTAACTTAAGAACTTAAGAAAGAAACAATTTGGCCAATGATTAAATTATTGGTGTGTGTGTGTGTGTGTGAGAGAGAGAGAGACGTTTGCTTGTTATAGTTTTGATCAGCAGCTACACGGCTAATTAAGCTAACAATTCAAACAGTTCATGGAAGCTTGTATCCACTAGTTTAATCTGGTGCATTTGTGGATAATTTAGTTTCAGCAATTAACTTTTAATTGACTTATAAAATCATGAGGTTCTGTGTGTGTGTGTGTGTGTGTGTAGATGTCTGGGACGGACATCCTCGATGCCATCAGCGATGAAGCCACAGGGACTTTAAAGGACTGCTACATAACTCTGGGTAAAGTAGGAGTTTAGCGAAAAATAAATGTTTCTTGACAATAGGAACTTAAATATAATTTACTATAGAGATACATTTAGTCTGTAATGTTTGCTTTTTTTTATAGTTATTGTTCCCTGGTTTTAATGGTCATGTTAAGTAAAACATTTTCACTAAACACAAGCCCAAATATGCAATATACTGTACCTTCTTTCAAGAACTTTTTATTATTTAAAGCATTTGAGGGTGTGGCTTAAGCAGGGCGGAGTCATACTAATTTCTGCCTAATATGGCCGCCAGTATTACCTTCCAGTGATCAGCTGCATGGTGAAGTTCAGCTTTAGTCTTTACTGCACACATTCGAGTTTTCACTAAACTGTAAATTATCAGGATGTGATTTTCGACGCCACACCGTGTCATTGCCATGTGACTTTTCTCCTCTGCTTGTTGGAACAGTTCGGTGCGCTAAGAACCCGCAGCTTTATTTCGCCCGTCGCCTGAACGCAGCGATGTCAGGAGCGGGGACGGACGAGGACACGCTCGTCCGCATCATAGTGGGACGCTCGGAGGTACGAGACATCTCTGAAATCCAATGATGAATGAAAACAACTCAGTTTAAAGCAGATTCATTTCCCAAATTGAAAATATTTTTTTTTCATGTCCTAGATATTCTTTAGTTCTTGTTTTTCTTAGAATTGACATGTTTCTTGGTTTGCTCTTGGTTATTAATTTCATTACGTAACCCTTTTTTTTTTAAATTCCTCCTGAAATCATTATTAAACACATTATACTATTGAAACGTGCTGGAAAACATAATGAAGCTGGTCCAGGATATTATTATTCTTTTGGCTATGTATTTCACAGCACGTGTCAAACTCTACACACTAAGTGCACTTCACGGTACAGTTTATGCTGAGGTCAAGGATGAATTTGTTTGCGTTTAAGGGCTGCACAGAAAATGATTAAAATGAACAATATTATGACAAAAGTATAAATCAAATACATATTTGAGTGTAATAAAGTACTAGAAATCTCATTCAGAATGATAAATGTCTATAGTTCTACAATTCTAATTTCAAACATATGTAAAAAATAAATGAATAAAATAACAATTATGATACATATAATGTATTCTTCATTCAAATTAATAATTTAGTGTTGAATGGATGTATGTACATCTATAAACGCCTTAATAACATGATAATAACCTGATAATGCTTATTATATATATAAAAGTTTTGATTATCATGTGTTATATGAATGTGTAAAGGACTTTTGATTGAATGAAACCTTCAGTAATTATTAGCAAATCTTTGTCTTCTTCCCTGAAATAATGTTTCGGCTGAGAAGTGCTGATTACACAAGCTGATTGCTTGTTGATGATTCTGTAACGGGGTTATTTATCCTGTACAGCTGGACCTGGAGACCATTAAGGACATGTACCTGGAGAAGTTTGACGTGACGCTGAAGGACGCTCTGAGCTCAGACTGCGGCGGAGACTTTAAGCGCCTCCTGCTGGCCGTCCTGCACTAAAGAGATAGAGAGCGACAGAGTCCGACACTAATCCCTACACCAGGAACAAACCTTCTCACCAACACTGCCTAGAGGAATAACACACACACAGGCCGTGTTCCAGTGCTGTTCTAACACGCCCTCGTCCACTTCCCCCTCGCCAGACAGTCTGAATCAAAACAATGGCAACTTTCACTCTTTCATTTACATTTCTGCATAATGGTAGATAAGCAACGTTTTTTTTAAAGAGACTTTTAGTTTTTAACCTCCTACTGTAGTTTAAAATACTCAAAACTTGAAATTTGCATGTTTAGAAAAAAATCTATGGGCTAGATTTTATCTATGAGTAAAATATACAAACTTTTCTAGTGGCCTAGTTCTTATAAACATTCTGCTTAAATTATAATTAGAATTTTTGGGATTTTTATTTACTAGGAAAAAAAACTAATTACAGATTGAATAAGATTTTTGAGTCTTTAAGGATTGTTTCTTTTTTAAGTGGTTAAATATTTAACCTTCTTGTGACTACACTTTCCATTTTATATTATAATAACATTTCGTATTTTGATACTTCATTACACATTTTTCAACACACAATTTTTTATCAATTTCTACAGGCCATGAAACTTTCATTGACCGAGATCCCACAGATTTGACATTTATGTTCAGTTTAACACAGAACTTTGGGTTTTTTTTCTAATTAGACGTTGGCGAGGGCGTTTTAGAAACGCAGGAGCACACAACTACCATTTCTACATCACTTCTGCTTTACGTTCACACTCACATGTCAGATATCATTCACGTCAGGTCAGTTCACTTATTTCATCCCAAACCTGGGGATTGTTTTGTGACAGCGTGAGTAGAATAACGCAGCTCCGCCTCAGTAATTCAGTTGTTAAGGAATTAAAGACTGAAGACGTTTCTCTGCATCTATAGAGAAAAGAAAGTATAAAAACTACTGATACAGTACAATTAGATGGAAATATTTGAACTAAAGCAAGGAAATCTTTATGTCAATGTATATGATCAAATGTTTAAACCTTATTTCATTTTTTGCACTCTACCTGTCCGGCTAGTGTCTCACCTGACACTCAAACCTACTCTTTATAAGAAATAATTCTCTAAAATAAAAATAAAAAATCACTTGGTGAGTGTGAAGTAATATAATTGGAGTTACATTGTCCAACGCAAATTTCATGAAAATAAACTTTCTTTGAACCACGTACATCAGTAGTATGTAGGTCCAGTGTTTATAGATTTTCCTGGGTGAGATAGTTCTCTATTAGTGAACAACATTAGCTTTAGAGCTTTTGAGTGCGAAAACAAAACAGTGTCTTGGTTTATCCACTACATTTAGCACGTATCAATTTATTTATTTGTTTGTTTGTTTATTTATTCGATTTTTCCTGGACCGCCCCTTTAAAAAAGCTTTAAACCAGTAAATGTATTTAAAATGACCCGACAGTCACTGTTTATTCACTGAAACAGAACTTAGGCATTGCTTTTTATTTACTGTTTCAGAATAAATGAATATAAGAACACTTCTTAAAATCCAATTTTTTCTGATTGTGGTTGTTTCAGGAATTCTCTCTGTACCAAAAAGTGTTTGTGTGTGTTAATGCTTTCGAACATGTTCCTCCCCCTTACAGTAACGTGTGTAACCCTGAGTATATAGAGTTGAGTATTAGACTAGCCTGCGCTGGAGTGTGCGCTGCTTGCTGCTGAGTAATCCTGTATGTACGCCATGTGGACGAGGAGAGAGCGAGAGAGAGACGAGCTGATGACGGACGAGCAGGAGGAGGAGTTAGGAATGACGTACAAGTAGCTTATTTAAATATTCGTAATGACGTGTCGGATGTTAACGTTAGCGCGTGTACACTGTGGTGTGATGAGAGTGATGTAATCTGTACACAGACCCAGGCGTTCATGTGTATCAATAAATAACAACAAGTGAACAAACTGCTTTAGTCGGACTCATTTCTGTTTTAAGAAATATTTACAGAGAAACAGAATATTATACAAACATATAAGAAGAATGTTAGACAGCAAGACAGACACACAGAACAAGAAAGACAGATAGATTGATAGATGTAGAAAAAGACCGGCCAGAGAGAGATGGTCAGACACACACACACACACACACACACACAGATAGACAGATAGAGACAGCAGACAGACAGATAGATAGCGTAAAAAGATATAGCGTCTGCGCTGATGGCGATCGTGTCATGTGACCCGTCACTGCTCGACTGTTATCGCTTCAGTGTGTGTGATCGCGTTATAAAAACACTAAAGTCTTTCAGCAGCTGAATTAAACCAGCTCTTAAACTCCAGCGTGTAATAGGGTTTCATTTATCCCACCATCCCGGATGTGTGGAGTCGATCAAAGCCTCTTTAATTACACACAAGCTGTGAAGAAGAACCCACAGCTGTCCAGATGCTGAGATCCGTCCAGATGTTACACAGTAGCTTTACGAGGTCAAGGCAGGGCAAGGTGAGGTTTGAACAGACCATGTTCCAGTGGGTCACAGCTGTCTCACTCAGGCACACGGACACAACTTTTAAAAATAAAATTTAAAAATGGAATTAATTAATGGATCAATTATCTAGAGTTGCAACAATGGGCTAGACTGGATGTTATTTTTATTACAACTGGATAGCAAGATAATAGATAATGAATAAAGTTTGCTTGTTAACAACAACAAAAATGATATAGGTGTGTGTAGCTTGCTTTGTGAGGAATTTGATATGTAGCTCACTAGCTAAGCTGATTGATTTATGTTCCGCTTTGGGGATAAGATTAGCAAACTGAGCTAACTGTACTAGCTACTTTGACTCACCAGAGATCCCTCTTACTTACATTCTAGCTTTACTCTTCTTTATAATGTCTCTATACACATTTAAAAAAAAAAAAAAAAACAAGATGGCGTATATGACAGGAGAAGTCAAAGCATAAAAATGGAAACCAATCGCAGGTAAGAAGTAAAAGTAGTGAGAGAAGAAAATCTCTGGTTAAATGTCACTGCCATTGTGGGATTTGTAGAACATAAACAAACTATTGTGACTTTGTTGCTAGCTAGCACAAATGACGGTGGCATGGTGACGTAGTGGCGTAGTGGTTAGCACTGTCGAGGGTCAGGTCTGTGAGCATGGAGTTTGCATGTTCTCCCCGTGCTTGGTGGGTTTCCTCTGGGCACTCCGGCTTCCTCCCACAGTCTAAAGACATGCAGATTAGACCAATTGCCCAGTGTGTGTAAATCTGTGTGTGAATGTTGACAGGAGTTCCTACCACCTGGGCCAGGGGTAGCTCAGTGATTAAGGCATTGGACTACGGTTCGGAAGATCCCAGGTTCAAACCCCACAACCACCAAGTTG
>JAOVVA010000044.1:16676439-16690800 GCA_028565275.1 Leiocassis micropogon | reverse complement strand
TTGGTTTTGTGTTCTCTTTTGTTGTGTTTTGTTGTGTTTTTTCTGTAAAGTTTGAAAATAAATAAAAAAACTTTGATAAAAAAAAAAACTTTCTGCATCAGTGTTTAAGATTGGTAAAACTTTCTGTGGGTGTAGTCAGGATGGATCAAACTTTTTGAGAGAGTGTCCTGGACAGATCAGAGTTTTTGTGGGAGTGGTCTGGATTGGTCAGACTTTCTGTGTTAATGGCCTGAATTGGTCAGTTTCTGTGGGCGTGGTCAGGATATGTCAAACTTGGAGTGGTCTGGATTGGTGAAACTTTCCATTGGAATGGTCAGGATTGGTCATACTTCCTGTGGGAGTGGCCTGGATTGAGTTCCTACTGGAGCTAGTGGGATTAGTCAAAACTTCTGTAGGATTTCTAGGGATTTGGCAAAAATCCCTAGAAATCCCTTGAGTATTTCCCTCAGTATTTTGATTGAGAGTGATCAGTATTGGTCAAAGTTTCCACTCCAACCTTTACACACCATGTTTTCAGCTTGGCCATATCAAAGCTGGTTTGTGTCCTGCAGGTCCTGTGAAGGGAATTTGTACAGCATCCAACAACTGTACAGTCGTGTGCCTCAAAATTTTGGAGAAGAACCACACATGGCTGTTTCACAAGCTCATGTATTTAAACTTTACTTGTGAAAACTCCTCTGTTTCATGCTGCGGTTCTAAACCATATTGTCATAGTTTCTTTGCCTCGCTAGTATTAAGCCCTAGTTTGCTAGTTCATGTCATAAATTTCCTCTGCCGTATTTCTGGATTTACAAGTACGGGTTTACAGATCAACATGTCTGCTTGTGTTTTGTGTCCAGCTGTGAAAGCAGACCGTGACATCTGTTTATACAACTTGAAGCTTCTTCCAAATCCTCTTGGATAAAAATTTCATAAAGTTTAACTGGACCTAATGTGTACTTTTTATAATCCCCTTCCCCTATTTTCCTCATGTATCATCTCCTCCCTTCCTTTCTCTTCTTCTACTTACAGTATTAATGTTTAAAAGCTTAAAAATCACACACATGAGCAAATGTCACACAAACACAGTGAAAAACTGATTATCTCTAATCTCATTTTAAAGGTAAATACTGTATGTGGTGTTTTAATGCGATAGTGGCATAGGAGATCACATGCTCTGTCATCATAGACCACAGTGAACATATGGTTTCAATGTGACTGACTTATTGATCTGTTTTAAAGAATATCCATGGCCTGTATAAGTAATTTTAAGCAGATGATACAAACTCGCAAATATACAGTGATTATAGCAGAGCTGACGTGTACGTGTGGAAAACAGCTTCAGTAGTGATTTTATTAACTTACAGCTTTTTTTTATTGGACTCCAGTAATATAATGGTTATGTTTCTGTACCTCAATCACATGAGAGATTTAGGCTAGTGTTTATAAACTGTTGGTTAATTATCCATCTGCAATTATACTTTTTTTGCAGCGTTTGAGATCAGATTAAGATCTTATCAGGAGTTTATAAAAGATTCTGTAATAGCGTCTGATCTCCGTGTTAGATGTACGATGGAGATTCTCATACAGCCAGCGATTACAGAGCTCTTTTGACATGTGCAATTTTCATATAGTGTGAAGAAGTGGAGCCTGAAGTGCTGGAGTCATCCCAAACATCACCAGAAACAGAGTAAGTGAAATACAAATAACTTTCGCATTTTCCCCTTATCGCTTTTCACAAATTTAAATCGTCAAGATATGATCCGAGTAAAAAATCTGAATTGTGCCAAGAAGCTAGTAATGTGAACGTAGCTGTCGCGTGAGACAGACTTCTTTCACGTGTTAGCTGCTGAATGCTCAGGATGTCTGGAGCCTATCCCAGGGGACTCGCATCATGAGACAGGGTACATCCTGGACAGGGTGACAGTCCTTTGCACTGCACACTAGCACACACTCACTCACACACACACACACACACACACACACACACACTATGGTCAATTTGGAAACAGCAATTACTGTATAAACGGCATGATTTTGGACTGTGGGAGGAAACTGGAGTACCCAATACAGGGAGATCATGCAAACTCCGCCCCCACACACTCTCACTCAAGGTGAGATAGTGTAAATCTGTAGGAATTAATATTTTCACCAAAATATTCCTTTACATCAGAGTACCGTACTCAGTCTGTTTGATATAGTTTAGATCACATGCTTATCAAACGTGACCTCTGGAAAAGGTGAGAGAAAACCTGAAGAGGGTGCCGGTCCATCACACTGCACACAAGCACACGCGTTCACACTCACTCGTCATTGATACCGCTTCACCCATCATCAATACTGCTTTATCCTGTATACATGGTCGCAGGGGGCCTGGAGCCTATCCCAGGAGACTTCGTGGCATGAGGCGGGGTACACCCTGGACGGGATGCCAATCCATCACAGAGCAAACACTCATCGACACACTCATTCACACACTACGGGCAATGTGGCAAAGCCAATTAACCTATCCTGCATGTCTTATGGTTAGGATTAACCCAAACTCAAACACAAATCACAGATTTCACTTCATAGATTTTCATACAAATCGGAGATTGTCATGTACTTGGTCAGTTTGATGTAGTTTGGATCACATACTCATTCAAGGTAACCTTTAGAAAATGGTGGAGAGGGAAAAGAAAGGAAAACAGCTTTCCTTTTCCTGCTTCTTCTCATCCTCACCTGGTGTGACGTCACATGTGAGCTGTATCCCATTCTGGGTGCCGAACTCCCGCGGCGCGCGCTCCGCTCCGTCGCGCATGTGCGTGATGCACTCGCGTCCTGCGCACGGTCGCCGCCTGGTCTGCGCGCACTGCTCTCCGCCTGCGCAGCCGTCGCGTCCCTGTCCCTGTGCTTGTCCCTGTCCCTGTGCTTGTCCCTGTCCCTGTGCTTGGGCACGTGCACGTACGTGCGTCTGCGCGTCCGCCGTTGCGGCGCCGCTCCTGGAGCTCTCCTGTCGGGTGGCCACCACGGACGGGTGGATGATGGTGTAGGGCACCGCCGGGCGCCGGAGCGCGTCCCCGCGACCCGAGGCGCACCGCGCTCCTCCGCACACCTCGACCGCGCGTCCTGCAGACGTGAGCGCGCAGACGGTGAGCCACAGAAGTGTAGAGAGGGGTGCCATTAAAAAGAGAGAGAGAGAGAGAAAGAGAAAGAGAGAGAGAAAGAGCATGCAACAGGTTCAGGAATCCGGACACCACGTGCAATCCGAGAAATGTCTATTTCATCATTACTTGCGTGTTTAAGTGCAAGCAGCGTGTATCAGCACACACACACACTAGAGAAAGTTCCCCTGTGTGTGTGTGTGTGTGTGCGCGCGCGCGCTGACACCATATGCCACAGAGTTAATTGGCACCAGGTTTCCCCTTCAGCTTCCACTGGTGCTTTTAACCCATCACTCTCTTTTTAATCCTGGGAAAAAAAAAAAAACATTACACCCACACTGTCTCAATATAATATTAAATATAATTAACATTCAGTGCTAGTATGGGTTACAGATTATTAACAGTAAAACCTCTGTTCTTCTTCATGGGCTCAGGTCACTGTGACAGTTAAACAGCAAAATATCCGATTTATTAAATCTGTAGGAATAATACGCAGGATAAAACATGGAAGTGCATTGATGTCAAGTGTGGGCCAATATCACCCTGTGCCACCCCTGTAGCCACGCCCCCTGTACCCCTTCATTAAAAGTGCCAGGATCGAGTAAATTTGAGGGTCTCTCCAGATTTTGCATTTTTCACTGAATTAATTCAGGATCCATTGGGTGTGATTAAACAGGAATTAGCGCACCCAGATGGCCAGATTGTGTAACTACAAGCAGTTTCATACAAGCAATGCTTCCATCCATCTACGACCCTCCTAGGGGCCGTGGAGGCCAAGGGTGACCATTGTATTCATTCCAATTCTTACAACCGTGGTGGTCAACATTCACACACTACATGCAATTTGGGAACGCCAGTGAGCCTAATCTGCATGTCTTTGGCCTGAGGGAGAAAACCGGACTACCCAGAAGAAAACCTCCGGGCACGGATACAAACTTCATGCACACAGGAATCAACCCCGGACCCTGGAGGTGCAAGGCGACAGTGCTAATCACTACACCACTGTACCGCCACAAGGAATTCTAATTTTTATTTAAATATACATTTAGCTAACGACTCCTTACTACAACGTACGTGTAAGAAGAACACCAAGACAGCGTGACATACTGGACAGTCCTTTATTATAAAAACCGCTGTACATCAACTGAGGGGAAAAAAAGGACGGGTTTATTTTATGTACAAAGTGATAAGACAGAAGCTATGGGCAGAGGTGATGAGTCGCTAACACCGTGTGGTCGTGTTTCACACAGCATCAAGTCAATCACATTCTCATGACTGATCTGTTAAATTAATATAAAACAAACTTCAACATCATCAATTATAAACAACAACAAAAAAAATTAACGAACAACTTCATTTCAACGACAATCTACAAATTCATGCTGTGCTTGCTTGTAACTGAGAATAAAAACTATTCGCACCCGAGTGAAAACTGATTTTTACGGACGAAACCCACTGAGTCATCACTAGCTAGGCTATCTTGCTAAGCAGTAACCCTTCAGTTGTAGCTGTTCAACTTTACTAGCTAGCTAACGTTAAGCTAAGCACTGTATGGTGCAACGACAAGCACCAACAAGCTAGCTGGCAAGCCAGCTAACCTTTGGCTAAATATGTATTACAGTACACTGTGTAAACCAGTAGGCAAAGTTGCTAGCGCACTAGCTAACATGAGGCAATTGTGTGTGTAAAACTGTAGTCAAGTGAGTAAGCGAGTTAACGTTACGCTAGCTACTTTTGTGTGTAAACCGTTAGCCAGTGTCATTCGTAACCTAGCTAAGATTAGGCTGTTGTATCGTGTAAACAATTACTCAAGTTCCCCTAACAAGTATTCTATTTTCACCCGGGTGCAAATGAGGCAACAGGACTTGGGATGATTGTTACTAAAGGATGAGATTAGCCCGAATGTTTTTTTGGGCAGAATGTTGTGTGATTGAAATCAGCCATATGGTACTTGAACCGGAATTTTTAAGGAGCTTAGCGCAAAATCACAGCTAGCATGCTAATCAGCGCAGCTGAATTAAAGATTTTAATAACTTATAAGTTAAAGGACCCATTGCTCCACTCATTTGCTACGTAACATCAGGTCACTTGATTAAAAATGTTCGTAGCATCTTGTATTTATGAGTATATTTTCGTTTAAAAAAAGTTACTTAAATTGCCAAATTTCTGCCCTTGAAATTAATTCCCAGCTGCTTAGCCCTAACTAGCTAGCAAATATTTTTGGAGAGCACGTGTTCCTTGAATTAGCTGGGTAATTATCTATCCTTGCTGGCCAATTAACTACCTCGCTAAATAGCTAGTGCAGTCAAGGAACAAGTGAAGTTACAATAGCAGGCGAATATAGTACAGATGAAGTACCTGGCTCATTAGCGATCTGGCTACACGGAACCCAGTTTGCAACTAGCAAAACAAATGCTATAGCTATGAAATGTAACGATCGCAACGTACGTGGAATTAAAACGCAACATACCCTAACACTGCAGGCAACATGGAATAAGGATGACCTAGTATATCATCCAGATTATACTGTAAATCACGACATTCAACCACGTCTTCCCTGACGCAAAGGGAGTAGTACGTTAAAATATAAACTACCACTTGTTTTCATTTTTACACTGACGAAACACACACAATAACACGCACTAGTCACAACTGACAGGTTTCGTACAGTACCGTATGTACAAAAACACCTCAGAAAACCCGAAATCCGGAAGAAGCGTAGAACTTCCTCAGTACACTGCACATCGTAAATACTTAAACAGGTCAGATGAAACCGTTCGCGAGTTAGCGTTAGTCAGCATAGTGCATGATGGACTCCACGTAGTTTCCGGGAAACAGTCCGGTGACGCCGTTGCACACGCCCTCGAACCAGCCGTCATCGTTTTTCTTGATGATGTAGATGATGGCGCCTTCCATGAAGGACAGCTCGTCATCCTTGTCCTTGGTGTAGTCGTAGATAGCCACCACTGGAAAAAAAAGGAAAATCTCCTGATGAAAGGAAAACTTCAAAATGGTGTAACTGGATATTATGATACTCAACTTAAGACTATCAAAAGCAGTTCATTGTTACACCACTGGAAGAAAGTATCACACAGCTAGGAAACTAGTCAGGTACATTAATCAGCTTCCCCAGGGCGAGCCTGTAGGAGGACACGCACCCTTCTCTATGTAGGACTTGGGAGCCCAGTGAGGGTCTCCGTCTGCGTAGGGGTCGTTGTATTGCACCAGTGCGGCGTCCTCTTCTTCATAGTCCACAGGAGGTGGCGGAGGTGGCGGAGCCGCCTCTTCAAACATGGGTGTGTCTTCAGGGAGCGGTGGTGGAGGAGGGGAGGGACTGTCTGAAACTGACCAGAAAGAGAGCTGACGTTATTGAACTTGAGAAGCGACTCCTGAAGTTAAGTGATGGGAAGTGAACACTTTTAATGTATCAGAAGTGAAGAAAAATGTAATGTCTTTGTAGTTCTCTCTGCAGTTCCACAGAGTATTTTTTCTACAAATGTTAGCTAACTATGTTATATGAAAATATTTATCAGGCATATCCTGTATTTAGGTGACATATGCTGTAAAACACTTACTATTCTCCTGAACTCGGGCCACAAACCCAGTGAGAGGAATCTGGGGTGTGAGCTGCGCCACTGGAGGAGGAGGCGGGGCAACAGAGACTACATATATATGAACATATACGTCATTAATATATTATAGCGATATCTGATATTAGGACATTCTGCTTTCTTTCCATAAGAAGTACACACCCGGAGCCGGGTTTTGTGGGTACGTGGGACCGCCGTTAAGGTGCGACTGGGGCACTGAGAACTGAGAGGAGCTGGACGGGGCGCGGCGGTATGTGCCAGTCGCCGACACCATGGAGGCAGAGGACGAGGCGCTGGATGAGCTGTGCCTCGAGATCTGCCGAGAAATTGTGCCGAACTGCGACATCGGAACGGGACCCAGACCCGGACCTGGAGGTACCACTGTTAGCAGGAGAGGGAAAAATGGCAGTACCCATAAGTCAAACATACTTGGTGTCACATGACTAAAAACTAAAAAACTAACCAGCTAGTAAATACAGGCACTACTATTCAGTCTAGATGTTATGTTTCTAATATGATACATAAGAGAACGCTTAGTAAAACAGACTATAAACCTATTCCTGACATACAACATAACGACACCGCTAACTTGCTAACCTGGTGCCATGCTAGGAGGAGACGGGGTCGGAACAGCCAGAGGAATTCCCACACTGTTCCCGCTGTTTTCTCGTCCGCCGCTACCGCCACTGCTCCCACTGCAGAAAAGAAGAAGAGTTCCTATGGTGAACCTGAACACTAAATCACTCAATGCTTTTTTTTTCCAAGACTTAAAGTTTTCACATAAAATTTATAAGTAGAAATACATTAAAGAGAAAGACTTAAATTTTAAAAGTTTATTTATTGCAGTAACATGGTCGTTATATAGATGCGTAAACGCTATATATTTTACATAAATGTAAACCTTCATTTAAAAAAGTTTTTTTGAAAATTGTACATCATCATGTGCAACATGTAAATACTGACAGTTTCATTAATTTAAAAAGAAGCAGCGTAATTTTTTACACATACATGCTTTTTTGCATGTTACTCAAACACATTTTTCCTCTTTAAGTTTTAGTTTCTCTTTAGCCTATGGCTTTTATCTTAAGCTATAACACTTAAGTAACTCGCAATGGAAGCATCATCAGGCGTTGGTCAAACCTTCAAGTATTTAGTATATGATGTCAAATAAAATGGGATTCTTTTCATTTTATTGTCCAGACACTGTATTTATTATTTTAGCTCCCATGCAAAGTGTTAAAAATGTACTTTTTTAAGAAAAAAAAGATTTTTTCTTAAAAAAGTCAAGAACATTTCTGATCCATCCAAATCTGTAAAACAACCGTGTGTCATAATTTTGTATGTGTCATTTCCTTTTAAATCATCCTCAAATAAGAAAAAAAAAATTATTTCTGTAATTTTAACACAACACTATCGAACATGAGGTCATCTGATCTAAAACACAGAAACGTTCTCAGTGCTCTCAGCGTGCGCTGACGTCCTCTTTCTCTCACGGCGTATAAAGGACTCGTGTTGAGGAGGAAACGAGCTTGGACACGGTCAGGGTGCCAATACTTATCACTCTGACAGCTATTCAGTGCAGGACACCGCTGTGAGCCTCTCGAGTGGTGTTTGATTATTATTCGGGACATGATCGGACTGGTGTGAAATGATGAAAAGAATAAATCCTGATGATGATGATGATGATGATGAAGATTGTATAATGACGAAATTAAATAATCAAAATAAATAAAATTCCTAAATTATTATGATTATGAGGTCCTGATTTAGCGACCTTCTGTGAATGATTTACAGCTGAACGTGACACACGAGAGAAAACTATATTTAAATAAAGTTGTGCGTGTGCTAATAAGTGCTGCGTCCCTGCTGAATTCTGAATTCTGATTGGCCGGAATGGTGGTGATTCATTTCCTATTACATAATCGTTTCTATAGTAACGGCTCACACAAATGGATTTGTACTGCACATTCTCAACATACAATGATATGAAAATAATAATGGATGTAATTGTTGATTTGGTAGGTTTATTGCTTTGTGTGTGTGATGTACCTGTGCGTCCGGGGTCTCTGGTTAACCGATGCAGTGCGTCCTGGGCTGCTCTGGCCCCCGAGTCTCGCTGGACTCGTCATGTAGTCGTTCGGCACCACAGGCGGCTTCACAGGCTCTAAAGTCTTATAGGGTGTGTTTCTCCTGTAAAACACACACACGCGCGCGCACAATGCAACATGATTCACAGCATTAGAAACAAACTTGGTTTCAAAATTAACAGCATCACAAATTCTAATGCATACGTTTCCATAGCAACAGATTTGCAACATTTTTGCTATTGCTAAATAAACTGTATACAATTAACGGAACGAGTCTCCAGTGTCTGACTTAAAGCTATGTTGAAACAGATTTTAGATAAATGGTGAAATGTGTATACCCCAGGGTGCCCCGCCCCGCCATGGGTGGGCTCGGGGGCTTCTGCGTGGGTGGGTTGGTCCTCGATAAAGTCCCGCCCCCAGACCTGGCAGGCTGGCTGCTCCCTTGCTGGAGAACAGAACGGAAAGCATGAACACAAACCGTGCATACGAGCAGGTGGAGTAAACAACAGAAACAACGGAGCTTACCTTCGCTTTCAGCCACTGAGTGCGTGCGGTGAGAGAAAAAAAAAACAATAGGAGAGACATTTTAACCGGATTATTGTTAGTTAATGAGAAACATTTAGTCAGAGACAGCGGAAAGGTCAGAGCTGGCTAGAAATAAAACGGAGAGATAAACAGATAAATGTCACGTCCATTGTCTGACGTTTTCATCAAACAGACGTACAACTGAAGTGATTGTAATTAAACATAAGGTGAAAAATGAGAGGAGTTTAGTCCTAGCACAGTGATAAAACCGCAGAGAAGTGCAAAACCGAAAATAAAATAACAAATTAAAAAACAAAATAACAAAATTGAAAACAAAAAAAAACTAATGAAAAAAAAACAAAATAACAAAAAATGAATAAATAAAAAACTAAATCACAAAACTAAAAACAAAATAAAACCAAAACAAACAAAAATAAACGAAAACGGTAGGTGTGATTTGCGAATTAAATTCTAAGAATGTTCTTCGCAAGCTATACCTGCCTGTTCCGGTTTGACTGAATTGTTTGTTATTTTATTTTAGTTTTTTGTTATTTTGCTTTCAGATTTTTCATTTTCTTTTCAGTTTTGTTATTTTGTTTTGCGCTTCCTGAACACTGTACTGAACCATCACAGGTTCTCCGTTTTTGTTTCTGCTCCTGTTTTCACTTGTTTTCTGTCAGTTTTCGATTCATTTCTCTTTTTGGATCGCTCTTCTCTGTCTTACCTAATGTCCTCTAATTCCATATTAGTTTCCTGCTTCTCTGCTTCGTCGTGTATCTGACTTCCTTTCACGTAAAGTCACGTCATTTTTTTTGCTACAAGAAATAGCATCATTCGAAGAAACAGAGCCACCTTCACCTTCACCTTGAACCTGCATCTCGCTCGTTTCTCCTCGGACTGACCTTGACGCCGTGGCCCACGTCGTCCAGCAGCGTGTAGTCGATCGGCTTCCTGATGTAGCGCACCGGACGCTCCATGTTCCCGGGGGCGATGATTTTGTGCGTCCGTGATGTGTTTTTGTTGGTGGTCAAAATCCCGATCTCTCGCCGTGCGACCTTTTCCTTGTGGATGTCTACGGTCTGCAGATAACACACACACACACACACACACACACACACACAAAGACATGTGAGATGTTAAACCTTCCAATACATGTTTTTTAAAGGGAATATTACATTTATGCAAAATGCAAAGCTGGAATTGTGCCAATGTGCCAATAACAGGCTGGACAGCAGCTGGTAAAACATCTCTCCGCCCATGAAGTGTACAGAGGATGAGATCTTGTGGCAGGAGGTATAATAATAAAGTATAAAATAATACTTAAATGAACCCAGGACCTGAAGAGCTGCTCAGTGATTGTGTGATGGATTTATGTCTTTTTCTCCTTAGTTATCTTAAAATCACGACTGAAAACTGTTCCTGTGTGTTTTGAGGTCAGTTCTGGTTTCAACAAACATGGCCGACCTGCGAGATGTGATTGACGGACGACTCCATGCGGCGTAGCTGAGACGCCTGGATGTCCAGCAACTGCAGCACGTTGTTGGCCAGAGCGTTGATCTGATACGCCACGCTGGCCAGAGACTGAGTCGTGTACGCTTTAGTCTCCTCCAAGGCCTTCTTTTTATCCTGAGCCTGAAGAAACACAAGCAGACAGACAGACAGAGAGTCAGTGAGAGAGACAGACAAACAGAGACAGAAAGACAGAATGACAGCGAGACAGACAGAACAAGAGGCATACAGACAGCGACAGACAGTCAGTGATACAGACACACAAACAGAGAAGAACTGATGGACAGACTTTGAGAGAGACAGACAGAGACAGAGAGACAGATAAACATTGAGACAAACAAAAAGAAAAAAGGAAAGAAAGGAACAAGCAGAGAGACAGACAAAGACAAAAAGACAGATGATGAGATACACACACACACACACACACACACACACACACAGGGCAGCGTCTACTCCTCATCATTTCTGCAGCATCTTGCAAACAGGAAGTACGTCAGCGGTTAGGAATGTCCTAATGACCAGAAGGTTGTGAGTTTACGTCCCAGCACGGCCAATAAGTCACTCATGAGCCTTTAACAAAATGTCTCATTAATACACTGGAAATGTAATATTTCTTTTATTATTGTTTAAATACATTTTCTGCTTTAATAAATCTAATTAATTAAATCTAAATAAAATCTTTAATTAATCTGCTTATATATTTACAATGAATCCCGTCGTCTCTTTACAACCAACACGTGTTAATGTTTAACTCAGCAGTAATTAACAAATTAATTCGATATGTCCTGTTTAATCACGAAACTAAATAAGGCTTTAAATAAGTTGTGCCTTCATTTGTCATACAGCTATAATATTTGGCTAAAAACAGCTAGCAAGCTAACATGTAGCTGTACAAGCTAGCTGTACTCCAGAATCATTCTAGTCTGAAACAGTTTTCCGTTGGTGTTTATTTGTTTCTGCAAAACGCTGAACTGAAAGGTTTGCGAATTAGCACTGTGACTTAGCGTTAACGTTGAAGGCCTAGCCTATAGCGCTCTTAGCTTCCTAGCTATGCGCTGTATTGCAGAGACACGCTTGATCTTTCTTCATCAGATTACAACACTAACTAATGTTTAGACGCTGCACTGATTTAGCCTAATTTTATAAACACATCAGCAATTAGCAATGCGGATGCTGACTTATTCATTATAAACATGGTTGTGGTTGTGTTAATATGTAAATATGATAAATAAATTAGTCTCATGTTCTTGCTTCCTTTATAGCAGCTACAGACTCCCGTTCCCTCACCACGCAGCTAGTCATATTAGCGAGAAACCGCAAAGAAGCATAAACTCCTCTGTCCTGAACACGTCTGAAACGTTACAGTTAAAACCAAACGTCTGAACATGACACTGGTGCTGACACTGGGAACTCCTTCCATACGTAATGTGAAATAAACCTTTCCTCACACGATGAGGTCTCCATGCCAACCATTAAACATTCATTTTTAAATCTGTTTCACTCGAGGGTCTAGCAAGCAAGTCCTTGTGATCAAGCCGTTATTCTAGAACCTTTTCAAATTACCTTCTGACCAATCAGGTACAGACAGTGTTAAAAGAGGATAGCGTGATTTTGTGACATATTACATCATAGCTGATGTCAGTGCAACACTTAAATAAGTTTAAATTCAAAATCATAATCAATTGTATATAGTTTATTCTATTATAAACATTCTTCAGATATCTATAGAGGATGTATTATAGCCAATATTTGACTATATCATTTATCAATAATGGGTTACATCATAAATATTATATCTAAAATCATAATCATAGAAATCATATTCAGCATTAAAGATTACTGTATATCAGCATCGTTAACAGGAGAATATACACAACATTACACAACATTCAGTTCTGTCCGACCAATCTGATTGGACGAGAGGCGTTATTCCACAAGTGCTGATAACTGACAGTAACAGCACTGTGCCGTGTAACTATGTGTATGAGTGGGCGTGTCCCAGGTGTTGTCCAGTGGTTAATGACACTAACTGTGTGTCTCAGCGTGGGTGAGAGTAGGTCTGTACGGTCCGCAGTACTGAGGAGAGAGCAGCTGTCTGCAGAAGTTATGTCGTCTTAAACAACACGCCGTCTCTGCACTCATCACTTCTAAGTCCTTCTGAATCACCATGATTGAGGGCACTACTCGATGTGTGTGGAACAAGGGACTGTACATTGCTATTCCAGCACAACAGCACTCCTTCTCATTTGATATTGCTTAATATGCTTTTCATAAATCATATATCTATCCATTCATCTGGGAATCTCTGTAGTCCAAGTAGGGACCGTGGAGGCCAATGGTGACCCCTGTATTTATTCACGTTTTTACAACTGTCGTAGGACGTCTGTGCATTCACACACTATGGGGAACACCAATTAGCATAATCTGCATGTCTTTGGACTGCAGGAGGAAACCGGAGAACCCAGAGGAAACCCACCAAGCACAGGGAGAACAGGCAAACTCCATGCACACAGAAGTGGGAATTGAACCTGTGCTATCTTTATCAGATCTTATTAGGCTAAGATTGTAGTATTGTTAGAATATCACACACTCACTCACTCACTCATGCTCTATACTGCTTTATCCTGTATACAGGGTCGTAAGGGGGCCTGGAGCCTATCCCAAGAGACTTAGGGTATGAGGCGGGGTACACCCTGGACAGGGTGCCAGTCCATCACACACAGAGACACACACACATGCATGTATTTACACGCTTATTCAGACACTACGGACAATTTGGTAGCGCCTATTAGGACGATGGAGGAAACCCACCAAGCATAGGGAGAACATGCAAACTTCACACACGCAGACCTGATGTGGGAATCGAACCCAGAACCTGGGACAGTGTAAAACCACTAAGCCACAAGCAAACAGTATACAGTATATAATATAATCATGTAATAATAATCATTATTATATAATAATCATACTGTACTCATGACAACCAATCGTCAGTAGTGTTGGATTTATAACACATTTCAGTGAGTTCATATAATATAACAGACATCATGTGATATTATAGTTTAGATAATGTATTTGTGTTAATTTTGTTTAATTACACATTAAAAAAACATGTCTAAAAAATGATTTTTTGCCTCCTTGTTATTTGCATCTTGTGCGGATCAGAAGCCTTTAGTGCATTAGTCTGAGAGAGAGAGGGAGAGAGAGGGAGAGAGATGGAGAGAGAGACAGAGAGAGGGGAGAGAGACAGAGAGAGAGAGAGACAGAAAGACAGAGAGATGGAGAGAGAGGGAGAGAGACAGAGAGAGACAGAGAGAGGAGAGAGACAGAGAGAGAGGGAGAGACAGAGAGAGGGAGAGACAGAGAGATGGAGAGAGACAGAGAGAGAGAGACAGAGAGAGAGACAGAGAGAGAGAGACAGAGAGGGAGAGGGAGAGAGAGGGAGAGAGACAGAGAGAGAGAGAGAGAGAGAGAGAGAGAGAGAGGGAGAGAGAGAGAGAGAGAGAGAGAGAGGGAGAGAGAGAGAGA
>JAOVVA010000044.1:16608558-16645918 GCA_028565275.1 Leiocassis micropogon | reverse complement strand
ATAAAGTACAGCTTATATATATATATATATATATATATATATATATATATATATATAAATGAACTGAAATCATTTCGATATATCAAGAAATTAGTATATCATCGAAAAGTGTCATTGAATTATTTCAGTAATTCAATTCAAAAGGTGCAACTCATTATACAGATTCATTACACACAGACTGATATATTTCAAATTTCAAATGTTTATTTCTTTTAATTGTGATGATTATGGCTTATAGCTAATGAAAATCCAGAATTCAGTATCACAGAAAATTAGAATATTACTAAAGACCAATTAAAATAAAAGTTGGACTACTGAAAGGACTGAACATGTGTACAGTACTCAATACTTGGGTGGGACTTCCTTTGCATGCATGAATTACTGCAGCAGTGGGGCGTGGCATGGAGGCGATCAGTCTGTGTCTCTGCTGAGGTGTTACTGTATGGAAGCCCAGGTGGCTCTGATAGCGGCTTTATTATTAAATAAAGTGAAAAATATGTTGTATTTCTGACCATCGATAAAACTGTCCAAGAGATGTACAGTCCTTGCTGGGTTTCTACTCTAGCCTGAGACGAGTTCCTTTATTGTTAAGTGCTCCCCCTGGTGGACAAGCATATTTTAAAAGTTTTCACCAACCATCTCAGTGTGAACTTTGGAAGACTAGATGTACATTTCATAGCGCTATGTCTCTTTGTCTCTCTGTCTCTCTCTGTCTCAGCACTACAACTACACACACTTATCTGCCGGCGATCTGTTGAGAAAAGAGCGAACCCGAGCGGACTCTGAGTTCAGCCAGACCATCGACGAGCGCTTTAAGCGAGGAGAGTTCGTCCCTGTGGAGATCACCATCACCTTACTGAGACGGGTGAGATCTTTGAGATCTTCTAAATGAACCGAGCCTGATCATGTCTCTCAGTATTTCAACTGGTCTCCGGATCAGAAAGCTGCTGGACCAACCCACGTTCCTCTCTTCTCTAGGCGATGGAGGAGACCATGAAGAACGACAAGAACAAGTTCTGCTTCCTCATCGATGGCTTTCCTCCAGATGAGGAGAACCTGCACGGCTGGACGCAGGTCATGGACGGCAAGGCGGATGTCAGATTCGTTCTGTTATTCGACTGCAGTGATGAAGTGAGTCGTTTTTTCTTGCCGTGTTCTGCTGGAGTATCTGTCCTGTCCTGTCCTGTCCTGTCCTGTTTTGTCACGTGAGGTGAGGTTTTTTTTTTTTTTTGGGATCTTGGTTCCAGGTTTCCATCAGCAGGTGCCTAGAGAGAGGAAAGAGCAGCGGGAGGGACGATGACAACAAAGAGAGCTTGGAGAAAAGGTAGAAATGGGTTAAAACCTCATGTCCATTTGAATCCGTACTTTTGAAAGTTCTCTATTATCAGAGGCACTTCAGTTCCCAGAATCCTTCGCTCGGCTCCTTATGGTAAATATAACGGCTTTACAAATAACATGATCACTAAAAACAAAAATGGACAAATAATAATGATACAGAAATTACTTTTAAATGCTTTTCTATACAATCTTGTACATGATATTGTCCACCAAAACAATATCACTAGTGTACTTTGATCATTTGCGACACAATATTCCATTACGATCTTTCTTTTCTTTTTTCTTTTTGTCATATAAAGTGTGAGTGTGTAAAATCTCTACTAAACCTGCTGTTCAAATAACACGTTATTTCAGATTTATCCAATAAATAATTTAAACGCCTGACGTGCTGTGAAGCCGCCACTAGGAGGAGCTGTGATACTTTCCCCTCTCAACTGCATGGTGTGACATCATCAGTTTATGTGTCTACTGTATCTACTGTATGTTTGTGAGTTTGTGTTTGACATTCCGTCCACAGGATCCAGGCGTACCTGCAGTCCACACGGCCGGTCATAGAGCGATACCACAAGGAGGGGAAGGTGCGCACGATCGACGCCTCGCGCTCCATCACTGAGGTGGGCGGAGTTTATGCTCATATTAAAGATAATGATGATGAAGGGGTCGCACTAATAGGCTGCGTATCGCGACTGCAGGTGTGGACACTTTCTGATTCGCTGTTTGTCCTACAGGTTTTCGCCGATGTCAAGTCCATCTTCGACAGAGAGGGGTGAACCTGCTGGCTCCGCCCCCTGAGGGGTGGAGTTCCCTGATGCCAGCGACACTATGCTTCATCCATTCCCACCTTTATATCTTTCTCTTTTGACTCCATTCTCTTTAAACACAGAGAGGATCAACAGGGACCAAAGAACATTTTTCCACTGGAACTAGTCGGCTCAGTTAAAACTGTTATTTTTTAATTGTGGTCATATCCATCCTATATAAATACACGTTTGCATCAATTGTTGTTACTACCAACTATGAAAAGTTTGACTTAATTTTTTTTTTTTAACTCAAATTTTCTTTTATTGCAGTAAAATCTTTCTATCCTGTCTGTCCATTTCTGGGTCATGTACAGTCGTATAAGCTTTACACACTGCACATCATACTGTGTATGGTCGTGTACGTGGCAAATAAAATTTGATTCCATTTGAAGTTGTTTACGGAAATCGTTTACTTTACATTATCGTGGCCTATAAACTGCTGTTTACTGGATTAAAGGGTGTACTTATTGTTTTTTCTCAGCAGGTTTCTGAACATTGGAAAAAATATTATTTACCATTAGATTTTGTTTATTTGTTTACAGAAGTTGGTGATGAGAACATATGTAATATTTAAACAAATAACAATAAAGGATTGAATGAGTGTTAGCTTTCTCCATCCCACACACACACACACACGACTGCATGCATCATATAAATAAATAATTTTCAGCAATAAAAAAGATAAATAAAATAAAATTATTCCTGAGAATGGAGACCAATGCAATTTTACCAACTATAAAAACGCCAATTGATGTCAATTTTTTCAAGTGGCAGTGTTTATTCCTTTTTTTCCCCACCTTTTTCAAGTAAAAAAAAAAGGGAATAAAAAAAAAACTGAGCAACGTCTGTAATATTTTATTACAACATCCATCTCCACTTTTTTGTATCAAAATACTGTACAGAAAACCTATAAAACATCTTTTTTATACGCGTGTGTGTATATATATATATATATATTTATTTATTTCATTTTTGTACCTCATATGTACCTTGTTGAACAGGTGCAAAAATAAACATTCTTTATAATAACCATATAATACATAAACATCTTAAACTGCTGTACAACTGACTGACTGAATGAATACTTGCAAAAATGACAGTCCGAGTGCGCTGCCCATCACTTACCCAACGGTTTTTTAAATAACGTAACAATCAATTTATAATTTTTATATATAATTGAATTTGTATAGAATTCTTTTAAACATTTTTGTGAATCTCCATGTATGTTTTTGTCCATATTTGTCCGTCTGAGGTTTTATCCGTCTAATACTGAGATCCGCTACGAGCAGGTGATTTTTATTAATACGTTTTTTTGTTTGTTAGTTTTACACAAAAACACATACGAGAGGTACGAGGAGGTACAAAATTTTGCACACGACGGTAGATTTGCACAGAGTTCGCTAGTTAGAGCCTTAACTGTGTTCGAGTGTTGAACAAAAACATCTTCAGTAGAGTTTTTTAGAAAAATGCAACAAACCCCTGAATGCCGAAACGGACCAATCAGAAGAGAGCGTTATGATCAGTGATGAGTAGCGCACTCGGACATCTAAACCCACAGTACCAATGTACCGCTGTATTACAGTGTGTGTGTGTGTGTGTGTGTCAGCCGGTGGAGGGCTTGACGCTGGTCACGGCGCCGTGTTTCTGTCTCAGGTGAAGGCGGAGCTGACTCTTGTGTCTAAAGCGCAGATCGCACGTCTCGCACTGAGGAGAGAAGAAACACACACAAAGGAAAAAAAAATTATTTCTATAAAAACGTGACAAATATACATAAAAAAAATAATTTAAAAAAAGCTACAGTAGTCAGACATTAAAATACTTTAGGAGCTCATGAATGTTAATGAGGGGCCAAGCATTATTAACCAGTGGACAGTGAACATTAATGAGCATCCAATTAATTTTTATGTGTTCAATAAATATTAACAGGCGTGCAATGATTCATAATAAATAATAATAACTAAATAAAGTGATACTACCGAGTGTACTGTGAATATGATCATTTAGCCAAAGACACTGAGCGAAATACGAGCGACAGGAAACTATTACTGAGGGAATAAAACATTTCTCCAATAACCATATAAATAAATCAATACTCATGGAGCACACCATACCGTTTATACACTTGATAAATATTCATTGTATGCTCATTCATATTAATTGGCCATTTGTTACTACTGCTTAAACACTGATGATCATCACACGATCAGTGATTCTTTGAAAACATGTTTAAGATCCATCGCTCACTTCTTAATATTCATCGCGCCCTCACTGATGTTGACTGTGACCACACCCGAGTGAGGCGCTGTACTCACGTGGTAGGGTTTCTCCCCGGTGTGGATGCGCAGGTGAGATTTGAGCGTCTGCAGGTGGCGGAAGCGCGTGTTACACACGGAGCAGCAGTAAGGTTTCTCACCGGTGTGGATCAGCACGTGAGCGCGCAGGTGAGCCACCTGTCACATTCATCACCAGGTTAGAGTCAGACATGGCAGAAAAAATGTAAAAAAAACAAACAAAAAAAAAACATGCTGAGGTTCATGCTCAGACGGGGCGGTACCTGCACGAAGGCGGAGCCACACGTCTCGCACTTGTAGGGTTTCTCGCCCGAGTGGATGCGCAGGTGTGTCTTCAGGTTGGCCGGCCGGTTGAACTGGGCGCCGCACACGTTGCAGTGGTACGGCTTCTCACCTGCGTCACGTCACAGTCATTTTACTCACTCAAAACTTTATTCAAAGCTTCAATCCTGATTGCTCAGGATCAAAAGGAAAGTGTGAGTGAGTGAGGGAGGGGGGGGGGGGGGTGCATTTACCTGAAGAGACAGATTTGTGGTTAGCGAGGGTGTGGTTGGAGATGAAGGGCGTTTTGAGGAGGTCGCAGTCGTACGGTTTGGAGTCCTGGAGACACGGGTAACTCGCCGGATCCGCCGTCTCCGTCTTCTCCCACTCACTGCAGCTCAGATCACGGCTCTCCGCTGGAGGAGGACGACATGGACGTGTGTTTATGTTTTAGAGTTAACTTATTAAAGAGAGAGACTGGACAGATCATCGTTACATCGATAACATGGTCACATCGCCATACGGCAAGACTAAACGTCCAAACGGAAGCCGCGCCTCCCTCACGAAAATGAAAGCACCAAGGCCACGCCTCCTTCACTAACTGATGCTGTTCTTTAACATATTGTTCCAGTATACGTTTAAACACATGATATCAGGAAACATCATACACCAGCTTAATTAAAAACTTAACTAAAAGTTGAAACACTCACCGGTCTTCGTCTCTGTGCTGTTCATGTTGCTCTCCTCCCTCACGGCGTGGACGGACATGGGGACAGGCGTGTGCTCCAGCGCCGTCTCGCCGCATTTCTCCCGGGATCTACAGACACGAGGCACACACCAAATCTTAAAATTGGTAACATTTCCATATTTCGACAGAAAAGTAACATTAATGGAATACGGATGAACAGGATAAGAATTTAACCATATTAAACCCACTAGAGGGCGCTGAGCACGAGCTACGTTAGTTGAGAAATTCTAATTGGGGAATCTTTAATGTACTGTTTGGAATTCCGGTGTGGATTCTCGTCTCCTTCTGCAGAGTTGAGAACGATAAACTTGTACTTCTTCCAGTTGTGCACCTTCGGAGGAGACGCGGCTTCTCGGCTGCAGCCGCTCGATTCGGCCGGGGAGTTCGGCTGGCAGTCCGACTTCAGAGGGCTGCGAGGATTGACCATGTGAGGAGAGTTCTCAATCTCAGTGACCTCCGCTTTCGCACTCCCGTCCAGACGGACCATAGGGTCCGCGCTCGGGCGCTTGCCCCGACGTCCACCCGAACTGGGACACGGCCCGCGGGTTGCGGCGTGGCGGTCTTTGGGAATTTCCCAGGGGATCAGCTTGGCTTTCGAGACCGAGTCTGTGAGAAAAGGGTGGGGGGGGAGATGGCTGTAGACGCTAGACGGGTTGTTGGTGCCGACTGCGTAGCGCACTGCAGGAGGAGCGAAGTCTAAGAGGTCTACGCTCTGAGGTGGGTGGGCGGAGCCAGTCGGCGGTTCCTCTCGTAGCTGCTTCACACTCAGACCCCTGTAAGAAGGAGAAGTTGTTTCATCATCAAGGTCTCTGGTTTGGGACACGCCCACATCTAGCTTATTTTTTATTTTCCTCCACGCTGCGTCAGGATTAGCTAACATGAAGGTCGCTCTATAATTAGTTAGTGAGTTTTACCTGGACTCCATGAAGCGCTGGCAGGTCTCCACCATGTGCTCCATCTGCAGGTAGATGGCAGTGTTGAGCGTGGCCACGATGAAGCGCTCTTTTAGGGTCAGGCAGGAAGTGTACATGAACTCCAGCAGGATGGCGAAGCCGTCAGGGTCGGCCTTGGTGTCCAAGCTGACCACCGCAGGGTCGGCTTTTTGGGCGCTAATGAAGACGGTGTAGAAGAAGCCACTGAGAAAAGAGAAGTTGGAAGAGGGCGGTGAATGTGACGTTGCGCTGTAATTCACCTCGTATAATTAAACAGCCAGCGTGTAAAATCCGCCTGCTATTATGCCACTACGGAGCACATCTTTTCGCACTCACCCCATGTTCATTAGATAATGTGTATTTTATTAACTGACCTGCAGGCCATGAGGACGGTCTTGTGCGCTCGAAACTCTCGGCCGCCGACCCGTACGATGACGTCTGTCAGGATGTTCCGGCTGCGCAGGCGGTTGAAGTTGAACAGCACGTCGCCTGCGTGCCGCGTGAACTGGATGCAGCCCTCTGCCACGCTGCTCATCCTAAACCTCTGCTCAGATGGGGGGGGGGGGGGGGGGAAACGTCAGCACATTTTGCTTACCGATACCATGAGATCTGTTTGGCTGAAAGCATGCTCTGTCGCAAAACCTTAATAACGTTACACCTTCCTCCCCGACACTGGAGACTCCTTCCGGGAAAACATGTTAATCCCGGATCCTCCCTGCCCATAACGAACCGTTACCACGGAGACTATATAGAGCTCTCATTGGAAATAAAGCTGACCAATCAGAATCCAGAACTGTGATGCTTAATGACAACACAGAACACTTAACTAGGAATGGAATTATAATTACAGTGCTCAGGTTATATGGAAAGTAATCTGAGAGCTATTTTAAATAGAGTTCATTAAAAAAAATTATAATAATAATAATAATAGTAATAATAATAATTTCTTACACAGATAAGAATGCAGATGGAACCTGTTTGTGCCCATCCCTAACACTGACGAAGTTCTCATTCACTCACTCTCACTCACACACACACACTCACTCACTCACTCACACACACACTCACTCTCACACACACACACACACACGGTGTGTTGACTTTCAGATTAAACTCAAATAAAAAACCCGTGTATGAGTTACAGCTGACCAGAAGTTAAACTTTTAGGATTTTAAACGTCTAATATTCTCAAAAAAACAAACAAACAAAAAAAAAAAAAAAACCAAAAACACAACAGCAGCTAAAAGAATAAAGACTTTCAGGCCAACACGCAACTTTGTGTCGCTTTGGAAACAAAGTATCAGTTTAAACGTTTAAAAATGACATCATGGATAAATAAAAACAGTTTAAATGTAACCGTCGCGTTTGTAAAGCGCGTATGAAAACCGGTTTTATTAACAGTTAAAATATGTAAAAGTCACCTGGTCCGTATTTCTTAGAAATCTGTCCCTCGGCTGTTCCTGGAATCTGAACTTCTGTGAAGGCTCAGCTCTCACTTCTCGGAATTCCACCACCGGACCGAACCATTGCTCCACCACATGGGGGTGAACCAACTCTCCTCCTCCTTCATTCATGACTAATCTCGAGTTATTTACTAATTTACAAAATTAGATTTCACTTACCTTCTGTTTGTTTTTAAACCTGTGAGTTATTTAAATAGCTCCTCCTTGTAAATATTTAAACGTGTCACACATGTTGTGCCCTAACCCCCCCCACCCGCCACCCCGCCTTCTGTTCCTCGGTGGTGCGCTCCTCCAGGCAGAGCGATCATGAGCATTACGCAATCATGATATTTACGGTCGCAGATTCATCACAATATTGGAAGTGATTTATTTGTATTAATTTATTTAGTAATTTAATATTATATTTAAAAAATCATAATCTTTCACAAAATGTTACTTTGTAGGCCAGCACATTTTATTTTACCACACTCACACTGACATATTTGATGAAGTAGAACTTTACCTCGTTTACCTCATCTTAACATCTTGGTTGAAGAAGTTGCTAATGAGGTCATGAAAATGATTTCACAAACACTTTCACAACATGGTTCTAACATAACCAGCAACATTGAATTCATTTTGCGATACGGCGTGATCGATACTTCTCTCTATGTATCGGACGATACGTCCAACACACTGCGTACATAAATAAAATTAATAAATGATGTATTTGTCATAACACGGTGTGTACGTTACCTGAGGTGTGATAAACATTTAAATTAAATCAAGCCATCACTCACTCGTCTGTAAAAGTAGCTTTCGCCATAGATATCTCCAGTCAGGGGTTTAAAAAGTGCTTCCTTTAAGCAGACATATTTGCTTGAATGTTCAACAGCAAGAAGGTGCTGCAAGAATCTTTCACAAAATGTCACTTTGTAGGTCAACACCACATTTACATGCTTCATCTTTGTGACATTATATATGTGAACGTAGACGAAATTTACCTCATCTTAAGATCTTGGTTGGCAGCACGAGGGCATAGTGTTTAGCACTGTTGCATTGCACCTCCAGGGTCCAGGTTCGATTCCCACCTCGGGGTCTGTGTGCCTTGAGTTTGTATGTTCTCCCTATGCTTGGTGGGTTTCCTCCGGGTACTCCCACAGTCTTTCAGCAGCTCCCATCAAGGTGTCACTACAGTGGACCATCTAATCCACACGCAATTTTGGCACAGGTTTTACACCGGATGCCCTTCCTGACACAACCTTCCCATTTTATCCAGGCTTGAGACCAGCACTGGGACCGGGCCTTCTGCATGGCAGGCGAGAACCCTACCACTGAGCCACCAATGCCTGCAGATTAGGCTGATTGGTGTTCTCAAATAATGTAAAAGTAATGTGTGAATGCGCGAATGAGTGTTGACCAGATTTCCTACCACGGTTGTAAAATTGGAATAAATACAATAGTAATCACCATTGGCCTCCACGGTCAATGGCTAAACTAAAGAGATTCCTAGATGGATGAATGGAAGATCTTGGTTAAATAAGTTGCCAATAAGATCATGAAAATGGCAGACACTTTTACAACATGGAAAATGATTAAATAATCAGCAACATTGCGACTGGTGCAAATACATTTCACGTTACAACATGAGCTATAGAATTCCTCTCGATTCGATTTGTCTGTGTAAGGGACAATATGTTTAACACACTGAATAAAGAAAAACAAAGAATCAGTTATTTGTCGTTAATTGGTGCATATGTTACCTGAGTTGTGAATCAAGCCGACACTTGCCTGTAAAAAATAGCTTCTGTATGGTCTGGTGACTCTAAAAGCAAGGGAATGATGAACAGAAACAGAAACTGAGTGCTGAATGTGGCTAATATGTTGTGGACACGCAGAAAACTCTCCATCAGGTAACTATTCCTCACCGACTCAATCAGAAAGTTTCTTACTAAATGGAATCACAGTGACAATTTGGGAAGTTTATATTCTGTAGTGAAGGAAACACAGGTATTGTTACATTGACGTGACTCTAACATCAGAATAATGCTGCGTTAGAGATGGGGCTGCGACTTCCCCATGTACAACCATTAAAAACCTATCGAAAATGCACCTCAATTTGAAATTTGAACTCATAAATGAGGTAGTGTTCTCAGCTTTAAGCTTCATCCCTTTTTATCTTTAATAGAGTTTAATGCAGTATTGGGTTTAGATCAGTTCATACGCCAACACAGTGCTTGGTGAACTCTATAACACCATCCACTCCTCCTTCTAGGAACATCTGTAGTCAAACTAGGGACTGTGGAGGCCTATGGTGATTATCATTGCATTTATTCCCATTTTACCACAGTGGGTCAACACCCACACACAAGTTCACAAACTATGATCATTTTGGGAACGCCTAATCATGTCTTTGCATGTCACTTTAGGAGGAAACCTGGAGTAACCAAAGGAACCAAGCACGAGGAGAACATGCAAACCCCACAAACACTGTGCCCCCAACTATATAACACAGACTGTACTAATTACTGTTCAGATAAACTAATCATCAACATTAGAGTTATCGCTAATGCTAGCTGGCTAGCTTACTGCTAACTGTTGTCTGTGCTTTTTTTCTGTGCTACAATTTCAGTCTAAAATTCTCAATAAAAGTTTATAGTCATTTAAAGTAGAACAGAACCAGTAGCCACTCAAGCCTGGAACTGTTACAGTCTGTTTAGAGTCGCTGCTTATAACCTTTATGTGCTTTTACAAATATAACTAAAGGCATGATGATTTCATAGAGGTATCCATTAAAAAAAAATAAAAAATTGCTTTGTACAATGGAAACGACATTATCATTACCTGCATATTACCACTTTCAGTAAGAACTGGACAAACTCTCAGTGGCATCACCCGTAGGTTTTCTGAAGAGAGGTTTTGAAGCCCACGACCCTAACTATGCATAAATCTATGGCTTAATGTAATTTTAACTGATGAGTTACATAAATAGTCCCCCCATTTCACGAAACCCAGTAAGCCAAAGCTTAAATGCGAAAGGTTAGGATTAAAGAGAACCATCTGACACATGCACACATACAGAGGTCAAGCAAGTTCAGAAAACCACATGCCAGTCACACACACACACACACACACACACACACACGGTATGATTGTGGTCAAAAATCAGCCGCTAGTTTGCACCATCTGACCAGAGAGATTTACTTATCACCTCAGCAGTAGAGGGAAAGTTCATCCGATCACAGTTTACTCGGTGAACCAAGTCATGGTTTGTTTCAGAAGTTTGTTTTGTTGCTCAGCTACAATTTTCTCTCAGTCAAAACGTTTCTGTAAACCCAGGCCTAATATTTTATACACTTGCTTAAAACCTGCCTGCTAAGCGCCGGCGTTATTACACTCACAGTGAGAGTGTGTGAAATTTACAGAACTTTAATATCGATACCTATACCTATATCTATCTTTCTGAATATATATACAGATACATTCTTATACTACATAGAACTACTTAATATTACAATTTCATGTGCATTCACTGTGATTTTGTGTACAGCGGCTTTGCCTGGACACGTTGCGTCATTAAAGCGTCGGAGGAATCCTATGAATGAAAAGAACTCTGTTATTATTTCTTACGTAACTCGGCTCTTATGCTTCTTGTATAGCATCTCATAACCTCAACCCTAGGAATGTGTTTTGACCAGAAGGATTTTTTTTTGTGGGCGGAGTTTATGGGAAAACACTGAGATCATGCCTCGTCTGTCTAGGTGAAAGGTGAGGTAGGTGTTTTTTTCTTACTTGTACAAATGGAAGATACAAACTTCACACCACACGTAAAGCTGCCATTTGGATTTAAATATGCGAATACTGTTATACTTTTAATATGCAAAGCCTTTGATTGTATGATTACTGCAGTGATTAAAGATTCAGGAACCTGGGAAGATGTGTCTGTTGGTCATGGAAAAGAGTTTACTGTGTGTTAAAAGAGTCAAATTATTAAAAAAAAAGACAACAACTAAGGAAATTGCTGAAATGACGACTTTAATTAGGTTAAGAACGTTCGAAGAACCGTCCAAGACGTTGTTAAAACCTGGTAGCCGAGTGCTGAACCCTGAACTTTACAGAGTTGATGCTTAAATGCGTTGTCAAGTTGCATGAAATCAGAGCTATGTTTAATAGTGAAACTGAATGAAGAGAAGCTTATTGGAAAAGTGACTCCTGGGCCAGAATGCTTGTTTGTGTTTGGATAACACTTCCTGTCTGTCATTTTATAGACAACAGGGCGGAGCTTTATGAACATGGCTGGGCTCAAGGGGCAAAAAATATTTATCATTCCAAATGATAAACCCACTTAATAATTTAGAAAATACTGACTAATCTGACCTAAATCATTTTTTTGGGGTTCATCAGTGTCCCATCAGGTGATGGATACTCCCCACCTTGGAGATATATCGGTTGTTTCTTTGGCAGCTACTTAAGGGGTAGGGTTGCCAGCTCAATGCCAGATTGTCATTTACACACTAGGGGATGTCTTTGGACTGTGGGAGGAAACCCCTCAAGCACGGGAAAAACATGCAAACTCCACACACACAGACCCCGAGACGTGAATCGAACACGGCCCCTGGATGTGTGAGGCGACTGTGCTAACCACTACGCCACCATGCTGCCAAAGTAAATAATCTGTACATTAAATGAAACCTTTTTTGTGATCTTTTGTATCTTTTATTTTTTTTATGTATTTTAAATGATTTTAGATTGTCTATTAAAATTATTGTAAAACTTATTTGTAAAAGATATGCTTTTTTGGCCCTTCAATTTACAGCCTATTCTCACAAGCCCCTCCCACTGAGTCACTTTGCTCATTAATATTCACAACCCTTCACAGAAACTGCTTCCATAAATAATAAATAAGTCTCTGTATGCATCAGCGATTTTACACATCTTCAAGTCAGTTTTTTGTGAAGCGTCCAGATCGTAATTGCAAACATACTGTTACTATGAAACGATAACGTATTCACGTTTCAGAACAAGTCCATGTTGTCGAGTTGATGTTATGGTAAGTGACTCGAGTCCAGCCAGGATCCAGACCTCAGCTGTACTTCATGCTGTAAAGGAGAAATGATTTGCACATTCTTCAAAGAACAGATGGTTCCGAAAGCGAAGCATGATTTCAGGGGAAGTTTGAGTCTGACGCAAAACCTCGTGACACGACTTTCTAAGTTATTTCTTCCTAATTTGATTTCTCTTTTACTCTATTGTGAAACCTGTGCGACCCACACTGTCTGACGCATTCGCACTTCCTCATTCCCTGGAAACAGAGCCTTCGTGTATGAACAGCTTCAGCAGCATTGTCTTACACTGTGAAGTCAGAGTTCGCACTGTGCGTGTGTGTGTGTGTGTGTGTGTGTGTGTGTGTGTGTATGGGGGTGTGTGAGATGATTAATGACTGTAGTATGTGCACTCTTACACAATCTTACACACATGAGCGGAGCCCAAAGTTTATTAAAAGCATGGCTTTTTAAAAGTATCCGTGTTTCTGATTGGTTGATATTTCCTTATATTCAAATTACAAACTGGAACAACCAATCAGGGCTTAGGCGACCAGTCATAAGTATAACAAAATACGTCACAGTGAAGGCTTGTTTTTTTTTTTTTTTTTACTAAGCTACTGTTTTCAATTCAGTTCATGTTTTGGTTTTTACAGAAATCCAGATGTGGATTGACATTTGAGCAAGCCAAAAGTGATAGTGGCCTGGAAAAAAACTCCCTGACATGACATAAAAAGAAACCTTTAGAGGAACCAGAATCAAAGGGGAACCCATCCTCATCTGGGTGATATCATAAATGAATAATTCCTTTCTATAACTGGATGCTAGAAGTATGATATTCAAAGGTTATTAAGTATGAACATCATTTCTGACGTCATTATAGTTTCTTTCTTTTACAGTTCATCCACAGCATCCAAACAGCATCTCCTGATGACCATTATTGAAGGAAACATGTTATTAGGTATTCGTTTGTCCTGAAGTGGTCAACCAGTCACTCCACCATCAACAGACCTGAGTGATCAATTACAGTGGGGACGATAGCATCCAAACACACCAGTTCACTGTAATACTCTACGTCCATGTCCACAGGGCTTGACTAAATAAACCAGACTTAAACAAAAAAAGAAAAAGCTTTGCCCCTGATGTACTCTTCATTATATGACGTACCAACAAATAGCCTGCACCTTTTGATCAACGTTATCATGACAGATGATTTATAGGTCTGTAATTTATAGGTCTGTAGCAGGAGTGGTACACACATCACAAATAAAGCTGTTACAAATGATGGAAGGGAACGAACAATAACGTTAGTTATCATTTTTGGAGATGATTTTAGGCCGATTCGACATTGATATGCTTGGCTTGCTGATTAAAAAAAATGTTGCAGAAAAGGGAAAGGAATCAAACTAATGTTAACTAATGTGTAGAAGTTAATAAGCCATGAATATCCTGGAAGATGATTCAAAAAGCATGATTTGACATTTAGATTACACAATAAATCACAACTGGCACCAATTTTACAATTTTAAGTAACATTTTAAACGTCTACATCTAGGCATTCGGCAGACAACCTTATCTAGAGCAACATGTATTTTATCTCATTATAGATCTGAACAGTCGAGGGTTAAGGGCCCTCCTTAAGGGCCCAACAGGGGCAGCTTGGTGGGTGTGGGGTTTGAACCTGGGCCCTTCTGAACCGTAGAGCAATGCCTTAATCACTGAGCTACCGCTGAACCCCTTATATCTTTTCATCATCCTGTTTAATATTCTAACACTACTGACTCATTCAGTGTTTAAGTATATTGTTACATCTTGTGATGACCAACAGCTTATTTTTGAGCTGTACATGCTTTTAGTTGATGTCGACCTGGTTGAGCTCAGGTAAGTGCCACCATTATGTGAGAATGGTACCAATCGCGGATTGCACGGTTTTTACGGGTGAGTGTCTTTATACTTTATAGCGTCATTACCTCCCACTTTCCCAGCACACGGCTATAAACCAGCCTCATTACACGCATTTTGCTATAAAATTAAAGAAATAGCTTTTTCACCCAGTGTGTTTTGCGCAAAAAAAAAAAATGCTCAGAGGCCGCTCTTCCGCCGGAAGTGTAAGTTTTATATTTGTGTGTCATTTGGAGAGTCATGGAAAACCAGCAAATGCGTCAACGGTGCGCTAATCTTGACAGATCCAGTATAAAAGCAAGGAACCATCGCTCTGTTACTCCACTAGCCTGTTTTCGTCGACAGACGTTCTATCAGCCATGAAGGTCATACTGTTGCAGGTCTGCATCCTAGCATCTCTCCTGCTGGTCTGGACGCCGCACACTGGAGCGTCCCAAATTCCTATGAAGCTGTGCGGCCGCGAGTTTCTCCGTGCCGTCGTCTACTCGTGCGGTGGGTCCAGGTGGAGGAGAAGCCTGAACGAGATCTTCACAAAGGGTCAGTAGTAAAGATCTGAATTTTAAATCGTCAGAATTCTCAGAAACGTTTAAACCTGTCGTGTTGCTAACGAGCTCGCGGATACCTGTTGTGTTTCGGACACAGATTCAGAGCAGGAGGACGCACTGAGGTTCAGGCGGAGTGAAGACTCAGCGCTTCTGGATCTCTGCTGCAGAGTGGGCTGCGTGAAGAGCGACCTGACGCTCATGTGCTGACGCCTTCACATCCACATCGCTCCTGTCCAGCGACGCCTGGGGCTTTATCAAGAGAGAAGAGAGAAACTGCAGCTGATGATCGTGCTGCAATAAAAAACTGGGACTCACACTGCTCATCTTCACTTCCTCACATACACACACACACACACCTCTTTCACTCTACCCGGCACATGCACTGCATACAACAATTAACATATTTGCAGGAAGATCGACAGACGTACTGACTGTCATAATAGACAGACCTCAACAGGGTTGATGAATTTGAGAAAATTTCACACTCCCAAGTCTTTAAATCGTTACCAATTAATCCATAATCATGTAATTGAGTGGTACGGAAGCCTGGAGAGGCCCAAAATGAAACCAAATTGAAGAATTCATAAAACACCAGGCTTGGCATCTTCTTTCCTGCTAAACCATTTTAGTTCAATCTATGATGAGAATTGATTTCATAATAAAGTTAAGGCCGTGTTTTGGATTAGAATTATTCATTTTTGTTTGATTAGTTTCTTGTTAAATGAAAATTTAACACATTGAATTCTGAATAGTTTAAGCTCTGTATTGAATAGAAATATTATTAAATATTAGACATTACACATTATTAAAAATAAAGAAAGCTATACCTCACGTCCCCATACCAACCTTCAAACCTGTTTATTTCTGATTAACACACATTATCTTAATTTGTGAATTGGTTTAAACAATTACAAAGATTTTGTATGTTCAATGCAAGTAAGTTTAATAAACAGACAATAATGACCGTGCAGTCCGGTGAGCTCTCACAGTGCTGCCTGTACGCAGAGTGTATTGAGGTGTAAAGCTGTTTAAGACCGTGTGACAGAGACATATGCATAACAACAGTGTGTGCTGCTGACTGTCATAATGATGATGAGGATGGTGATGATGATGTGATATGTGTGATAAATAAATACCAAAGTATAAAATTTGAATGTGTCTCTGAGCTTAAATTATAAATCCTGCTCTAATCTAACTAATCATGGATAAAAATTTATTTTTTACTTTATAGAGCTCAGTAGAGCAGTTTCTTCACAACTTTGCTTATTTTCATTTATTTTATTTCGGGGATTTATTTGTACTCATGATCTTGAGTGATGGTTATTGAAATATAAGCATTTATTTATCCATCCGTCATCCATTCTGTCCATCACCATCTCCATTCATTTACCCGTTAATCCATTTATCCACCCATAACATCACAGAGCTATTTGTCCATCACAGCTCATCTGTGGAGGCTTTTCACAAGGTTTAGGAGTGTGCTAATGGGAATTTTTGACATTTTCTTCCAGAAGCGCATTTGTGAGGTCAGACACTGATGTTGGACAATAAAACCTGGCTCACAGTCTCCGCTCTAATTTATCTCAAAAGTGTTCTATTGGATTGAGGTCAGGACTCAACTGTCTTGACTGTGCAGGCCAGTCAAGTTCTTCCACACCAAACTCGCTCATTCATGTCACTTACATTATATCCAGAGCAACTTACATTTTTACCTCATTATACATCTGATCAGTTGAGGGTTAAGGGACAACAGGGACAATTTGGTGGTCGTGGGATTTGAACCTGGGACCAACGCCTTAACCACTAAGCTACCCCTGACCCCTGTCTTTATGGACCTTGCTTTGTGCACTGGTGTGCTGTCATGTTGAAACTGGTGTGGGGTGTTTTTCAGGAGTTGGGCTCGGCCCCTTACTTCCAGTGGAGGGAACTCTTAAAGCTTTAGCATGCCGAGACATTTTGGACAATTTCCAAACTTTGTGGTAACAGTGGGGATGGCCCCTTCCTGTTCCAGCATTACTGCGCACATTTGAGATGAATCAGAACGGAGACTGCGAGCCAGGCCTTCTCGACATCAATGTCTGACCTCACAAATGCGCTTTTGGAAAGTTGTTTATAGAAAGTCTCTAATAGTCTGTTGCAAAGGGTGGGACAACATCATGTATATACCCTTATCTGTCCATCTATCTATAGAGCATATTTGTGTATACCCATATATATCCAGAAATCTGTTCTTCTTATTTATTTATTCGTTGCATCTGTCCATCCTTCCATCCACCATCAGTACCTTCATTTATATATCTATCAGTCCATTCAGTCATCAGTAACCAGTGATGCTGGTTGCAGATATAAATTCCTGACACTACAATATGTAAACTGTATAACTGTAAATGCAGTAATAAATCTAGAAAAATTAACAAATGTCTTTGAAAGAAGAGGTTTAATCCATCCATCTATTCCTCTGTCCATCCATCCATCTCATCATAAAGTAAGGAATGTTCTATTTTTCAGTGAAATCTGCCTTTTCTTCTTTTCCAACCTGACTTTTGATCTTTAAATAAAGTCTTATTTGTGAAAAGCTTGAACCAGCATCACTCATAATACATGGCATAAACATTGGCGACGGCGAAGAGCGAGCTGTTCTTAAAAGAGTACGATGAAAAGGTGTCAGTGGCGGCGTCCCAGAGGCAGCGGCTCGCCATGCGCATGTTCTGCTCCACCAGTTGGCCGATGCTGATCATCACGATGATCTTATAGCGAGGGATCATCAGGTCCTTCACTCGCGCCTTCACCACCTGCAGGAACAGAGAATTGGACAAAAATCAGGGATTAAAATCGTTGGCAACTACAGTGATCATGACTCCTCCTCCTCCCAGGTGTTCTCAATAGTGATTCCTCACAAAGCTGAGAGAACTAACCTCCGCTATGGTTTTGGTCATCTGTCTGCATAGCTCGGGTTCATACTTCTCCTCCTGCAGGTAGCTGCTCAGAACGTCCTTCAGGATCTCCCTCACAGTGTGCACGGGGAACCGCTTGGCGGGGCCTTAGCAAGGAAGAACTGGGTCAACCTCAAAGACATGTCAAGCTGACCAATCCAGCTTAAAGTTCTAGATATTAAATTCTACATTTATTATTCAGTAGCTATATTAAAGATAAATCACTTCCTACGGGTCTAAAAACAAGACTCACCAAGCTGGTATGTGTTCTCCATTTGCACTGCATGTCGAGGGTTTTCGTCATGGTGACCAGCGTCATCCATGTAGGACACACTACTGATAGAGCTATACGGACAGAAGAGCATCGTGGGAAATTGTGGGTTAATTCACAGACATCATAAACACACAAGGAAGCATTGGCTTATTAGGACATGTTTGGTTTCATTTCATGAAACATGGCCTGAAGTATGAAATGAAATCTTCACCATAAGAAGGGATTTGGAAAAGAATTGATGCTGTTACTAAGCCGAACAACATTTTTATTATTGGAAGTATGATGGAGTTTATGATAACCTGCTAGCTATAAGCTTTCACGACATGAACTAAACGCCACAAACACACTCTGAACATGGCGGACATCTCACTTATCTGACCATAAGAAGAACTCAGGAACTCACTCCTTGATAGTCTTGATAGTGAGCTCTTCCCTCCTGGCTCTCACATCCTGACTGCCCAAAGACGACATGCTCTCTCGCTTCTTCAGCAGCCGCACGGCCTTCTCCTTCGCCACGTCCGACATCATCACACACACACCGACCTTGTATAATAAAAACCTATTAATAACATTTTACAGAATTATACATTTATAAACGATTGCTATCTTGAGTATGTTGTTGTATAACTAAGTCGAAAATGTTGGTGATTTTCTGCCCTAAACAGTAGTATTGAGAGAAAAGGTGAAATTTTATGTTTCTCTAATTTTTGCAAGATAATAAACATTATTTGTTGTTATGCCTAGAAATTTGTGCCAGGGATGCAGGCAAGACAGTAAAGGACAACAGAACACTGAACAAATTCCCAAGTCAATCATGGAAAATCCATCCCACCCACTACATGATCCAATACAGAGGCAGCGGAGTTCATTCTCCAGAAAAGTTTGATCGAGCTTCAATGTCACAAAGAACGGATCAGGAAATCATTCCACACTGTACAAACACTAATAGTAACTTATATACATCTCCCATTATACATTATACTTTATACCCATTCTATGTAGTCATCTGCAATATTGTACTAATTTATATGTTACAGTTATTATTTACATTTTACTACTGTTTGTGTAAGCTGCTGCTGCTGTAACACAATAATTTCCCCAACGAATCAATAAAGTCTGAACAGAAAAAAAAGACGTCTGCTGTAGTTCATCTTTCTGATCAACCAAACAATAAATAAATGAGGAGTAAATGCATGTAATAATTATAATAATTATAATCTCACCGCTGTGACGCGCAGAGACGCTGAGTGAAGCAGCACCGTTCGTGTTGTAGCGCCGTGTTGTCATGACAACGCCGCTGAGAAGGGGCGGGGCTTCACTCAACTCCCCTCAACGACCTGAACTGCTGCGGCTCGTTTAACCGGAAAATCTGCTCATTTACATTAAAATATAAATCGAGTATAAATAAAGTTGGTAAGCTTAGCTAATTTAGTTTCTATTGCCTGGTGCATTAAGTTCATTTCATTTATTATTATTATTATTATTATTATTATTGTTATTATTATTATTATTGTTTCATTCTTTTTTCAATTCATTTATAGTCCGATGTGTAAATATTAACGCTAATATCTCTCAGTTATCTCTCAGTTAATGTAAATAAAAAGCAACCTACCTGTTATTACAAGCCTTATCCATCATGTATAATTAAACAACAAAAAAAACAAATAATAAGCATAATAATGTTTGATATTGGTTTTATTGCCTGGTGCACCAAGTTTTTTTTATTTCAATTTATTATTATTATTATTATTATTATTATTATTATTATTATTATTATTTTATTTTATTTTTTTATTTATTTATTTTTTAATTCCTGATTTTCTCCCTAATTTAGTCGTGTCCAATTCCTCCCCGTCACTAGGGGGCACCCACATTAAGGCTACTACTACCAATCAGTCAGGAGGGCCGAAGACTATCCCGTGTTTCCTCCGAAACCACGTGACGCCAGCTGACCGCATCTTTTCGAACTACTCGCTCACGCAGTGTTGGGGGCGGCGTAACACACTCGGAGGACAGCGCTATCCGCTCCTTCCGCTTGCCTGAGCTCACAGACGCCCCTGATTGGCTGTAGAGCCGTGATTAATGTGGGAGCACGAAGTACCTCTCATCCCTCCCCTGTGAGAGAACTCGGCCAATCAGCTTATAATTACAGCATATAATTCCGGGAATCGAATTATTATCATTATAATTATTATTGTTCATTCTTTCGAGGGCGCTGGTGGCTCAGTGGTAGGTCTTTCACCTGTCATGAAAACTCCCCAGGTTTGATTCCCAGCCAGTGACTTAGTGGTTAGCACTGTCACATCGCACCTCCAGGGTCTGCGTTTGATTCCCACCTCCGGTCTGTGTGCATGGAGTTTGCATGTTCTCTTTTGTGCTTGGTGGGTTCCCTCCCACAGACCAAAGACACGCTAACTGACCTTCCCAAATTTCCCGTAGTGTGTGAATGTTGACTGGAGGTCCTACCACGGTCGTAATGTTGTTGGTCTTTCGGCTGCTCCCAAAATGGAAATAAATACAATTGTAATCACCATTAGCCACCACGGTCCCTGGTTGGACTACAACCAGGTTCTTAGATAGATGGATTGAATAATAATAATAATAATAATAATACATTTAATTTCTATAGCACTTTTCATGTAGACACATCTCAAAGTGCTTACGTAAAAAAGATTATAAATTTGCACAGCTTTAAAAGCTTTAGTAAACAGGTAAGTTTACTAAGATTGATTTAAAAGGATACAGAGACTGCAGGGAGCGTAACTGATCCGAGGGAAATCCACAGACGGGGAGCTGCAGAGACGGTTCTGTCTCCCACTGAACACAGTTTTGGGGTTTTTTTGGTAAGAAGAAGCCAACTGTTGCAGGCTCTGCGATTGCAGTTGAAATTTCGTAGTGAACGTAGTTCTTTCAGGTTAAAGAGTGGTGGTCTGAGAGACGCATTGGTGGGTCACGTGCAGAATTTTATATTCTATCCTGTATAATGGAGAGCCAGTGGAGAGCTTGCAGAACAGGTGTGGTGGGATCAAATCATTTTGCTCCCTGCAGGATTCTAGCAGCACTGTTTCAAATGTATTGGAATTTCAGTAGCCTCTGATCAGAGATCCTGATAAAGAGTGCGTTACAATAGTCCAGCCAAGAGGAGATAAAGGGATGGACAGTTTTTTCAGAGGCTGCCAGAATGAGAGTAGGGACGTAGCCTTGGTATATTCCTGAGGTGAAGCAGAGGTGTTTGATGTGGTTATCGAATGTAAGATGAGAATCGAACCGTACACCCAGATTAACCACTTAGGAGGATAAGGGAATGCACATGCCAGAGAACATGATGTTGGATATTGAATGTGACAAACTTGATAAGGGTGCCAACTGGAAGAAATTCGGTTTTGTGAGCTGCTCAGGATTTTTTTTTTTCTCATCCAGATCTGAATAGACTCAAGGCAGAAGGTTAGGGTTGCGAACAAACAAATAAATTTTACTAGACAAACTTAGACAAACAAATCCATTTTGAAAAATGAAATCACCAAAAAAGTAAAAAGCTTAATGAATTTTAAAATAAGTAAAACTCGATCAAGTTATTTATTTATATATGTACTTATTTATTTATTGACGGCATTTTTAAAAGATATTATTAATTAGTAATATTATTCATTTTGTTGTTATGTATTTACTAAGCCGATATGATCGATCAGTGGGGATATGAAGACACTGTGACATGTTTGATTGACAGCATATGGACAAACAAATGAACAAATAAATAATTAAAATGAAAAGTAGAAATAAAATGTAACACACAAAATTGAGTGAAAATTATACATAATGTTAAGAGGTGATTAGCCATGTCCGCCACCATGACAGGAAATTGCCCGACCCAAGTTACACTTGAAATCCTTTTCATGTAAAATTTAAATAAAAGCAGTTTTTACATTTTTTTAGCTCTTTAGATTTTGTCCTTGACAATGGAACAGGGAGAAACGATGTTCAGTCATCAGACAGAACTGATTTTACTCACGCAATTACAACAGGAGCCAATGTTAGCCGCTAAATGACCTAACAAGCTAACAAGCTAGCTGCCAAACACACAGACCTCAGAGTGGTGTTTAAAATTAGTTTATTTTTTGTTAATACTTTATATTACACCTTTAATATACCTATCGTTTTCAATCTTTATGTTATGGTAGAACCTGTGAAGGCCATATCCTACACACTTAACGTTTGCATATTCTGTTCTATCTGGGATGAACAAGATGCAACTGATAAATACAGATATTACTTCACACGTAGACTTCTCTATGAGATGAAACTGTAACCGGGGAAACGGTACACACACACACACACACACACACACACAGACACACACACAAGAAAAAATCTCTTTCTAGGTCACATAAGGTCTAAAAAATAACACAAATAATACATTAATGCAAACAAAGTCTGTTAAACTGATGGTGGCCGCGTTCCTGATTCATCCAGATCAAAATAATTAGCATTCATAATCTTGGAAAATGTGTTAATAAATCTGATAAACTTTCCAATTAAAACATAAACTCAACAATATATCACCTAAATAACACTTAAATAATCCTGAAGCGTGATAAACACAAACAACCCTGTTTGTTTGGATGGTTGGTTGGTTATTTTAGTTTTTTAATATAATTTCTAGAATTAACAGTCGTTGACGTTTCTCTGACCGGCGTGTTTTTTCAGGCCAAAAAAAGATTATTTCTGCAACAGGTAAGAAAATCCACTTGAAATTCCTCAAGTAGAAATCTAGCCACAATGCTAGCTCAGGTAATGTTCAGGTACAAAGTTAAACACATGTTGTAGCTGTTTAGTGTGTATATGTTTTCTTGATTAAAAAAAAAAAACTTTAGGGTGCTAACAACAACAACTATATATATAGATATATAAAATTATTTGTCACAAGCACCTTACAACACAATAATTTTTTTTCACACATCCTGGTTAGGAAGCGGGGATACAGCACCCCCTGGTGCAGTAAGGACTCAACAGTGGCAATTTAGTGGTGTTGGGGCTCGAACCCCAGACCTTCCGATTAGCAACCTAGTAACCTTCAGTGTTAACCATCTGAGCCACCACTGCCCTACCAGCATTGGACCCCTTTCTGAAAGGTTTTACCACCTCAAACACTTGGTTTGTGGGTTCGCCAATATATACTGTATATAAGCTATATATGTATAAGCTAATAAATAAATGCTAACACAAACATTTCTATGCAGTTAGCTTTGTTTTATTGTGGGCGCTGTATTTTTTAACTCTATTTTTTATAAAAACCTTCTGATTTAAGACTATTATTATGTGTTTTGATATCGCTTTGTGTTAGCTAGGAAGTGACCAGTAACGAGCAAGCTACTACCTGCTTTCCTACTTTTATAATTCAAGAGAAGATTCCTAATAAATAAATAAATAATGAAAACAAAACAAATTTTTATTTTTCTCAATTTATGTTAAACATAACTTTTTATGAGAGAAATATTCAGACGTTTCCTAATTATTTTGTGTTTATCAATACGGTTAGTTTTAGCTAGTTACGTCTCCAGCCGTGGTCTGTGGTTGTTCATGTGAATCCTTCGGTACCTTTGCAGAATTCTCAGGATTAAATTGAGTAAATTCAGGCTAAATCAGCAACCAAACAAGCAATCAACATGTCCTAAGTTTGTAAGTTTATAGTTTTGCTAAACTAAAATGGCTATTAGCTAACATGCCAAAACAAAGCAGGCATCAGTCATGGTGTGGCCTTCATGTTGTCAAATATGTATTTAATCTCGTCATAATGACTACATTTAAATAGTTTTCTTTTCAGAAAAATACCGTAGCTGGCACTGTGGCTAGTTCTGAAACAAAAGAAGGTTAAAAGCTGAGATTCACATCGCAAATTGAGAATAAAATTAAAATAGATGCCTAGAACATGTCAAATATGGAACATGCTAAAACAGCAGTTTTGACTTTCAGATATACTGTATAAAATGGCCATTTTTACACTTAATAAATAATGTGTGTTTTGTTGAGAAATGCATAAAATAAGAATGAACGTTGAAATAAAGTGCTTGATGTCATGATTTTTTTCTCCAACAATTAAACATTGGCTTATGATAATACAGAGAAGCTGTATATCCATTTAGACATACATATAACAATTCTTATCTTACATTTATACATGATCATCAATATTGCTACACGAAAAGAGAAAAAAAGAAAAGAAAAAAAACATTTAAAAAAGTCCACATTGTGGAAAATCAAATTGTTAAATAGTTCATACTACGGAATGCTGCATTAAATCTGGACACAGATTCTGTGTCGCTTAATTATCAACATGATTAGCATTCTGATTCAAGACACGTGATTAGAAAACGCTCAGGCATCGCTATGTTGCATGAAAATTGTATTCCGGAGTATTATCGAGATCTAATAATGGAATAGTCATCGAATGTCCGCTGTTTCAACCTCACAGACAAATACGTCACCTCACAACCGACGCTAATATCAAAACTCATATGAAACTAATCTGATGTCTACGAAGCTTTGTTTCTGTTTGTTTTGTTTTTTTCCTGCTCAGGCTCCTCTTTAATTCAACATTTGGTTAGAACTGGTTAGAAAATCTGAGGTAAATTTGAAGTCCAGTATCATCATGATTTATATATTGTAGCATCTAGTAAAACACATCTTATTTGCATTGATTTGGAGGGAAAAAATTATTCTTTTAAAACACAAACGAACATCACCTCAGCGTTTGCGCGATTACATTGGCTAATCAAACTCTGGGGTTAACAGGACACGATATCGCCAGGCATGTGCCGAGTTTATATTTTAGACCTCAATAAACCTTTGTATGAGTGAGCAAGCCGACATAGTGTAGCTGGCTGGCTAGCTAATGCTAGTTAGCTAGCAAGATACCTATATTACCAGCTAGGCTGTATTACATTAACTAACAGGTTTAACACAGTGCATGTCATGGTTCAATACAAACATCATCATGAATTAGATCATCTGTGGTGGGAGTGCAACTAATGCTAACTGGCTAACAAAAACAGGCTAGTTACATTGAATCAGCCCTAAAGAGCAAAATAATATATCAGTTATATGGTATAACTATGGTAGTGTACATATGGTAGTGTTAGGTAGATAGCTAGTTAATTCCTGTCATTCTCTAAATTTGGTCTATTTTATGGAAAATTTCACCCTAGGAATGACTGTGAAGCTTAATTTGCTAAAAACTCTAGCTAGCAAATTATAACATTCAGGTCCGTTTAAATTTGCTTATTTAAAATTAAATCTTACCCTACAAAAGACTTAATAAACTTAAATTGTAAACTTTTTCAGTCTTAGTGACAGTCCTTTGATGTCTTTGATGTTTATGAAATTTGTTGGAAACTTTCATCTGTTGAACAAAAAATAATCTTGAGTTTAATATTAAAAATGGTGAATTTTGCAATAATTTAAATACCTGATTATCGGCACATGCCTGGGATATGAAGTCACACACACACACACAAACACACACACACACACACACACACACACACACTATCAAGCTCTGAGAGGAAACACTGTCTTCGTGCATAAACCCAGCAAAAATAATTTTGCTGTATTGCATTTATCCTGAAATTGCCTTCATATATATATATATATATATACACACACACACACACACACACACACACACACACAATATTCTATGTCGGAGTGCCATTATTTCTCAAATTCCAGGTTCCTTTGAAAGTTAAAAATATTAAGTCTCTTCAGTGGTGAGTTTGAAAACGCCATCGCTCCGTCTGTTCCATGAGCCGCCATGTCGCCTAACGTCAGTTATCTGCCAGATATTTACCTGTAAAATAGATGAAATAACACTGAAACACAGACAGATTAAACACAGAGAATTGTTGAATTCTGGATTCTGATTGGTCAGAAGGTGTTGATGAATTTCCAGCAGCAGCAGCTCCAACATTAGCTTTATTTGTGCTCCTTCTTACAAGTTAGCATTTCTATATTAGCAGCTTATTTTGTTAATGTTTGCTCAGTTTAAACATCATGTTTAAACATAATTGATAAAATTCACACACCTGTCGAGAAGCGCTTCTTAACCAGGGACAGTCTGTATCCACTTCCCAGCAGCTGGAAGTCGCAGCCAGACAGCGTGCTGCCCTCACTAGTGAACTGCACCGCCAGCTGGGACGGTTTACTCGGGCCATCAGTCAGCTGGAAGCGACACAACAACGCCCCCACTCCTAACGTGAACAAACACAAATCAGATTGGCTTAACTCATTTGGTAGTGTTATAATGGCTTGACCAGCCAGAGAGGGTTGGGCTAATAAATCTAAACATTAGTTAATTTTACAATTTGGGACACCATGAGAATTTTCTTTTTTTTTGCTCCTTTATTTTTTTCCTGTTTTTCCTGTTCCTGTTCCTACATAAATGACTACTACATTAAATTAAATACATCAAAGAATAAATATATCTATAAAGAGTCTAACCACCACAGTAACACCAAATGACCAGTTGAACAAAAATTATAACTATTTATAAAAACTCTTGTACCTCCATTTTCTGATTTCTGCGAGAGTTCAGAGATCTTCCATAGGATCTTCTGGGATTCTGGGTTCCTGAAAGAAAAATCTTAAGTTCAACCAAACTAATTTAACCATGCTCGCATAACCGTATGGAGATTAAAACCATTAAGCGTGCAGCTGACTGTATAGCTGCGCAATTCTGCGATTTGAACTCACAACCACCTCGGACAAAACACAAATCACACATTCTCACCATGTGGCTGGAGGCAGCATGGCCTGCAGTTTGGCAACACCGCCATCCACTGGCACCAGGAAGTGGATGTTGGTGAGGGGTGTGGGGTTGGTCATGGCCTCTGCGTTGTATTTGTAATCTATTCTGAGGTCAGTGCTGTTAGCATCGCCGCGCCAGCTCAGTGCCAGGTTCAACGGAGTCGACTGGATCCCCCGAGCTAACACCTGGGCAAGAAAAAAAAAAAACAGAGCAAATATCAGGTGATGTTAATAAAACACCAAATACTGACTCAGGTCACATCATACTGGTGATGTAATGAAGCAAAGTTACAATGACAATGAAGCACTTCCCCAAGCATAATATTCTGGCAATTTAAAAACAACTCAACACATAATATTTTTTTATCTATCTATGATTACATCTAGTTTCAGAGACAGTAGAACATTCCTCTTCTAAGAATCAACACTTTTTGATCAAAATGCTAAATTTAAATGATGTAGTAATTATTGTATTTTTTATTGTTGAATGATGAAATAAAGCTTTATAAAGTCCTCGGCTCACCTGGTACTTCAGCATGTCCACATTATAGTACGTAGCCTGAGGCCGCTGGTCCGCCACCTTCTTGAGATGAGCCATCAGGTTGGGCATGTTCACTCGAAACTCTTTACAGTCAGAGACGGCAGGCATCGGGTCACTGCACGTAAGTGCAGACGTCATATTATTATAACCAAATATTTAATCAGCAAAATGAAAATAGCCAAGTCCTTTCACTGACTAAATTACAGGACATTTGGATTATGTATATGAGGTAACAGTGAAACTTAATTCACATAGTCAGACCTCCTATGTCGCCCATACAGTATATAATTCATACTCCCATGTCAATTTCTGTAACTGCTGACATTCTACACATGGATTTTACCAGCAGAGCAGCTGAGGGTTGGGGAGGACCTGCTCCAGTCGGCTGTAATGACTGATGGTGAAGGTCAACACCGGAGGACTTGGCTGATTCGAGAAATGCCTTGTGATGCCTGCCGGGAAGGACAGAACCATCTCACCAGTTATCTTCACCACACACCTGCAGAGACACAGAGTAAGGGATAGTGGAAAATTAACAAGTCAAAAATGCATGACCGAGGCGCATTCATGGTGTGGCTGGACGTGTTCGGCGTAGTTCATACTTGCTGGGGTCGGCTCCTTTGAAGTAGGCGCTGATGGTCTCTGTGAAGGCTGCTGCCACCGGTAGGGTGTCCTGGGGGCCCATGGTGAGGGGACTTGGTCCTCTCGAACAGACTGAAACAAAGAAGATAAACTAGAATATACTCTAACTCAAATGAGTAGGGAAATTAGACATAAATTAAGATTATTTTGAGCATAATAATCTAATAAAGAGATTATTTTGTCCATTTCTCTCCACATAGGCCACTCAGGTGCTTATTTAGTCCCTTCATATTTCAAGTGCAGACTCGATTACTGCACCGTGCTCCGGGCAGGTGTACCACTGTACATTCTTCCTATTTGACCTCTACAACTGATTCAGAATGCAGCTTCATGACTTGTTTCTAACCTTTATAAGTGCCACTGTTCCACTCCACCCACTGGCTCAATGCCCACATAGGTTTAAAACACTGATAGTTGCCCTATGCTCTCTCCCACCCTTTGGCACTGCTCAACTGGTCACACCATCTCTCAGGGTACAATGATGTCCTGCATTAAGACTCTTCTCTGTTCTGCCACCTAGGTGGAGGAAAGAACTTCCCATAGATAGTCTGTAGCTAGTTGTACATCATGTTTTGTTTTTGTTTTTAATCTTGAAGAGCTTTTGAGATTCATCTCATAAGCATCTTCAGGCAACCTTGAGTCCCAAAGTCTCCTGTGCTAGATTTTTAGCAACTCACCTGAGACAGAGAGGTTGAACTCTCTGCCAAGTGTGGGTGTGGAGGCAGCACTAAGGGAAGTGATAGAAGAAATTGAGGAGCTGCTTTCTGCTCGGGCCAGGGGAGCAAAGGGTGGAGGACTCCATGAATGGACAGGAGCGTTGAAAGTCCAAGCCTGGGAGCCAACAGTACACAAGAAAACACCATTTACAGAAAAAAAAAACAATGATGGTTTTGTTAAAATCCAAGTATTTCAAATGTGTATAATTGTTGTATGAGAAGAGAGAACTATATCATACCAAGTCTGCCACGTTTGGTTTGCCAGGGGGAAGTTTGGGCCGTGAAGATGGCCGGGGTGGGAGAGGTGGTATTGGGCTACCTGCTGATAACGGAGTGCCAGGACGTGCAGGTGACGAAGGCCCTAAAGAAATTAAAGAATGCTAACTCCCTGAAAGCTTCACACTTGGTCATGATCACTAAAGATATAATAAGATCTTGACACTGGTTATGTTTGTAAGAAATGTATTTAGACACGTTTCCCTTTGTACCTGGATATTTTGATTCCTAATTTCTTTGAGATACCAATGTCTTAATGAGTTTTAGGATACAAAGATTTGTCAGTTGAGTGTTAGCTTCAAAGAGACATCTTATGCACCTTTTAGTTAAAAGAAAATTAACTTAAATAATTTCCCACTGATGTACCTTTCAGTGATATGTTTACATTGTTGGACCAAGGGGAAGACTCCAACATATCCAAGCACAGTACACAAGTAAAAAAAAAACAAAAAAAACCTATAAGATTTATGGAACACTCACGGCTGCCTGGTCCTGGTGAGACAACCACACTTCTGTAGGTGAGAGGGGGCAGGGGAGGTGGTGTGCCGCGCAAACCCCCCATCCCAGTGTCTTTGGGTGAGGTGGAAAGTAAAAGCATTTCCTCTCTTATTCCAAAAGAGTCTGGTGTTCTTCTGGCTTCATCCCGTGGCCCCAGAGGAGGGGGGACAGTGGGGAAAGGGGGCATGCCAGGGCTAGGTAGAGTGGGAGGAGTGGCCATGGAAAAGCAGGACTCTTGGAGGTGGAGTCTGGAAGGTAGGGGCTGATTATCAGGGGATAGAGAGTCTGAGGGTGAATCCGGGGGTGGGGGAGGTGGTGATTCAGGTGGGGGGATAGGGTGGAGAGGTGGAGGAGGAGATGAAGCAGGAGGTGAAGTTGGGGGTGTGTCCTCAGAAGAGGATGAGAGAGGTGGGGAAGGAGCTGGCTCATTAGGGGGTGGAGGCCTGGAGGTTGCCCTGTCGGTGAAATTGACCCAGTTGGATTGCAACAGCTCTGATTCGGATTTTGGGGTCTCTGATAGGGCAAATACGCTGTCCATGTCAGGAAGAGCGGGTCCCCCTGTAGGGTCTGATAGTAGAACGTCCCGAAAGATAGAAGATGATCCTTCTCCTCTTACACTTGGAACAACACTGTAGTAACCTGCCCAAAAAACATAGTTTTTAGTTAAACAGAAATCACCAATCTTAGGACTGGAAAGAAGGTAAATTTGTACAGAATGAAGTGCTTTAACGTCATTGATGTTGCTTCGCCATTCCAGACTTGGGGTGATATGATGTGATTTTTATAGACATGTGAACAAGGATTAGGATAGTGACTAGGACTGGTTGTGTTTATCCAAAGACTAGTGCTCTCCTACCTCAAATCTCTAAATAAACTGCTACAGCCGATGTATCAACCCCATGCTAGGTGATCAGTGTCCGCCTAAAAATCTGGTGTGACTGAGAGGCAACCAAGATAAAGCAGTAAGAAAAATACCTAAACTTAACTTTTAGGCATTATACACTCTCCTACACTATACACTTAATAATTTTAAGCACTTTCAACCCAATCAAACCAGAACAGAAACTCAGATCAGTGAGACGAGTTCTGAGTCTGAATAATTACTAAAAACATGACCTCTGAAACTTGCAGAACCTTTATTGTTATTTCAATGTGTGCCTTTTCTTATGTTAATTAGTAAACACCATGGAATGCAAACATGTCACCACTCTTTTACTCGAGGGTGTAAATGAAGATATTAGAGCACTGGCCTTGTACACCAGGGGTTGTGAGTTCAATTCTCACTGTGGCTTTGCTTTAAAGCTTAGAAGAAGTTAGAATGATCTCAGGTTGTGAAGTTTGTAATTTGAAAATGTTGTGCCAGCGGTAATTGAATAAGTGGCACAAACTGATGGAAATGTTCTGTGTTCAATAATGCATTCAAAGATCCTGTGTTGATCCCTGATGTAAAAACATATGTAAATTGAGCATAGTCTAAAGAAACTGCTTTAAAAGACACATTTTTTTTAGAACAGTGGAGTATTATCAAAGGCTTTACATTTACTACTGAGGGCTCATAGTAAATTACCTACAGCGCTAAACACTAATCAAATTGATTTCAGATTAGAATCTGAGATTATGAGATTACTTTTTAGCCTTAGGAAGAAAGCATTTGACTCCCACACCCTGGTTTATAAGACCAGTTATGGAATTATCTATCCATCCATCTAGGAACCACAGAAGACAATGGTGACCATTGAATTTATTCCCATTTTTACATCCAAGTATGTGCATCCAAGTCTAGGAGGTGGGAATCAAACCCAGACCCTGGAGGTGCAAGGCAACAGTGCTAAGCACTTGCCTTACAGAAGTATATCAGTGCCAAAACTCCTCAAAGCGAAATACTATGTTGAATTACATGATTTGAACAAAAACTTGTTGAATTAAAAGTGATAGAATTTCTGGATTGCATTTTGATCTCTATGGAAAAAAATCCTTACAGCATTTATAATGTTTTACATTTTCAGCACTGCAAATTATTGTGGTTGTGTATTTCAAATGAAAATGTAATACAAGCATTTAAAAAGTCAATGCAAAAATATTTACCTTACTAAAATGGTGTTCAAGATATCACTCGATACAATCGATTTATTCCCATTGAACTCAAACTGCAGTATGGAAAAATTTAAACATTTTTATTGCAACCGTTTTTTGTTCAGTCCATGTAATTCAACATACTACTTTGCTTTGAGGAATTTTGTCACTGTTATACTTCCATAACTGGTGCTCTACCTATACCTGGAGGTATAAAGTTAACAAGCATGACCCGGCATGAGATAGACAAAGATTAAGAATGTTATGTTTAAGAAAGACACCCAGACAGTGTGGGTGTAATTGACATTAGAGGCTTTACTCATTATTACTTGTACCAATCAAGGTTCAACCTCCAGTTCTGGAAAATGGGTTGAAAGTGCTAAAACATGCAGTTTCTCGAATGACCACTAGGACACTGGTTCCAAATGTAGGCCAATTCTCATAGTAATTCACATTAGAATCGGCAACTTTGTAACAGAAATAAACATGTTTACAGCCTGGTACAAAAATAGATTTTGATCTCCATAGCTAGATTTCCCATTTATGACACCTGTACAGAAGTGTGTTCAGTTTTTTTTTTTTTTTTTACACATTTTATGTTACCAAACCATGGAACCGGCTATTTCTCACCTTGTTTGAGGACCAACTCAAGTTCCAATATTCCCGGTTTTAAAGCACTAGGAACTAAATCCCTAGAAAAAAAAAATTCTAAGCCCTCAAACGTCCACTTGCTGCTTGTGTGTGGAGCACAGATCAAGAGAATGTAGGCGTTAATGTGGCTTACATTTACTTTCTATTCAACATTCATTTTGAAAGGCTGGGGATTTCAGAAGGAACACCAGTCAGTTTCAGGGCACTAAGAAGTGGAGAACTTGAAACATGTGAACTTCTACCGGTCCAAGTTCAGAACCCTTGAACTTGGATCAGTTCTCTTAAGTGTGTAATCTCAAAACTCTGGCTAAATGCTGAACTCACAACCTGTAACCATGCTCCCACCACTGAGTTAGGGAGCCTTGCCTACTCTGTAGAAAAATGACACACCCTCACACACACACACACACACACACACACACACACAGGAGGAACATAATGAAATTTACTTTCTTGGGTGTGGACCAAATGATTCACATAACAAGCACTCTAACAAGGTGAACTTCAGCAGGGCCTCATAGCTCAGTGGTTAGAGCACTGGTCTTGTAAACCAGGGGTCGTGAGTTCAATTCTCGCTGGGGCCTTCTGTCCTTATTTTGAACATAAAACAACTAAAAATCTCACAAACTATTCTGATCCAAAATATCAGTAGCAAAAATAACTATGACGCACATGAACACATAAATATCTCAGAAGACAACTGAACCTTGAAGAACGTGCATGTGAATATCCTTTGAGCTGCTCGATGTAAGATTTGAAAATGAGACCCTCTAAATACTTGCTGTGTATGTACTATACTTTCATACTTGCTGTGGAATTTAATTGCAGACTCATAAGTGTGTTTAAAAAATGTATAGCGCCATCTGTTGAATTTTGGAATGAATTAAAATTTTTACAAGTTATCGTTAAATGTGCGGAATGAAGGTGTGAGAGTGCGTCTGTTAAATAGATTTCAATTGCACACTAATGAGTGTGTATTAAAAGTGTCCTGCACCATCTGTTGAATTTTGAGATGAACTAATGATTTTTTCAAAGTTGATTTTTTTTATGATATAAGGGCATTTTCTATTTACTGTATACCCTACCTCAAGCTCGGCCAAACACCACCGTGAAAACCCCATGCGTGCACAAACAGACAAATTCCAAAAACCACCCCAATGCGTTCTATTACTCATCTCACGTCCCCACAAATTATTTTTTCGCAAATATCTTCAATGATTCTCACTGCCAATTGGGGCATCATTGGAGGTATAAACTAAAATGGGGAGGTAATAATAAACACCACCAAAAGGCTGGACTGAATTACAATAAAAGCCAATCATTTGTATTATCTCATCTTATCTTTTATTCTGTTGTTATGATGCTTTGGTTTCATGCTGTGACTTCTGTGCATCTGGAAAAACTAATCCCACTCAAACAGCAGCGCAGACCCTCCTACCTGACGATTCCAGAGAGCTGGATCTGTAGCTGGGTGGAGTGGCAGGAATGTTCTTCGGAGGAAGAGGAGGTGGCGCTGTAGGGACAGATTAGTGATTATACAACATGGCTGCCTCCGTAACCCAGAAAAAACAGCACTAATTTACCTCCTGTGGGGAAGCGTCTGTTCAGTGGGGAGAAGTTGCGCGGCGCTGATCGACACCACAGCTCCGGCTCCGCTACAAACACTAAACACGAACAAACAAGACCTTTATAAATATGTTCCAGGAATATAGTTAGCAATCAGAGCCCACGTGCTAATGGATGAAGTTAGCACATGATGCTACAAAGGGAATTTTCTAACCTATAAATCATATTGTAGCAATAATACGTCACAGCTGATATGCTAAGCTCTTAAGCTAACTGCACAATGTAGCATTTCGCTAATCTATGAACATTTATTTAAATTAAATTAAATGAAAACTTTGTTTATATAGCGTTTTTAAAAATGGTCGGTAACACAACGCGATCACATTTAGCGGTCAAATTTGACATGTTAAGCGCTAAAGTAAATGAAGCATCGTAATGCATTTATAAACACTTTAATATAATAATGAATCCAATCAGAAAAGAGTCAGACGATGGGTTTGGCATTATCATTTTCTCTGAGTATGATGGTTTGTTTTTTAACGGACATAACACACTAGCTTTTTACACAGTTTACATTTTGGATAATTTTAAGTAGGTTTATTTTACCTTCTGAGTTCTGTGCTTCGAAGTTTGTTTCAAACGGAGAGTCGAAAAAAGCTGTAGCGTTGTCTGAAAACCTTTTACTGCAGGACCACAGAACAGAAATATTTATTAGCAAGAACTTATAGCAAAATGAGTAACTAGCAAGTCTGACCAGATCTGAGATCTTATCATTGCCATGATTAGCAATGTTTGTCTACATGATTGCTAGCGGCTAACTTTGGTGTGTCAGGACCCGGTCCAGGGGTTAGAGTGGGTGTTGGAGTGGAACGTCTCGGCCTGGCGATCTCCTCACCTATAGGGAGAACCAGTAATAACGGCTTATTGCGGAATCCATATATGTTTATGGTGGAACATTTACTAATTCAAATCTGAACAGCAAGCAAATTCAAATTTGCTTGAATTTGCTAGAAAAACAAGCAAGCATCCTGGAAAAACAGTATGCTAGCTTTTGCACATTTCACACTTACTTGAAATAGTTCTTTTCAGTGGACACTGTGGGAAAAAAAAGACAGAAAAGTGTCAGATCAGCGGTTCTACAAATTACTACTAGTAGTAGTAGTAAGTTAAAGTTATTTTTTAATTGATGTGCAAGTTTCAACAAATCCCTCCATTTCACTGGCCGATCTTACAAGCAGCAACATGGACTCAATTGCACAAAAAAATCCTGAGAACTTACAGTTTAGTCATTAGAAGTTAGGACCTCAGTATACAGAATCATAGGAGCATGGGATTTTAGGAATGGAGGAGCTAAACAATGTAGGCTCCTGGGAAGAATGACTCATTGGGATACAGGCTACTGGGAACACAGGGCACAAGGAGCATACTTGGAGCCCCTGGTAAATGGGGTCCAAGAACATAGGACACTGGGAATATGTGATTCTGAAAACATACTCTACATTCTTGCGACAAAAGGACTTCAGGAATATAGATCACTGGGAATATGCGACTCCAGGAATATAAGGTCTTGGGAACCTTGAAAACCCTTTAACCATAGAATAATATAATGCGTATAATCTGTCCTGTGATTGGACGATTTAAACCCTAAGAAAAGTACAGATGGAAATCCATCAAAACAGTTTCCTCCAGTGCTACAAAGTTCCACGATTTTGCTACGATTGCTACAGGCCACCTCTCAGTCACGTACTGACAGCCTGCTGTCTGTCCACACTAGACTTGTCCAGCTTATGCACTTGTCCACACAGGTTATGTAATATACAGGCAGGTTGTTTATTACCACCCTAACCTTGAATTGTGTTTTGGGGGGTTTACATGGAATTCATTATTAGTAGTCATTATTAAATATTAGCACAATAAATGGCATATTTGTCCAAGGGGGAACTCCATATGCCATGTTTAGCTGTTAGTTACTTAATGCAAGTTTGTAGATACGTGTTTTGCCATAGCCTGTCACTAGGGGGCAGGTTCGGTCGGTAACAGCACAGCGTGACTGCTGCATTTATCGTATTTTGATTGGCAGCCCTGAGTCCCGAAAGTGAACCCCGTCTCTTTTTTTTATTATTTCTTTTTATGACTCAAAAATGAGAAATAGCAAACTTACTGGGCTGCGCCTCTGTGATCGCAAGAAATGAAAAGAAAAAGTGATAATCAGTTATATAACATATCGTAGCATTTAGCAATTTAACAGCTCACTTTATTTTACACACCACTGCATTTAGGTTTTTTAGCAAAATAAACTGAGTTGAATCTTTCAATCAAACATGCTAATCTTTAACCATGCTAATAATCAAGTCATGCTTCAGACTTACCGGACTCTTCACCTGATATGTGACAAAGGAAGACAGAAAAATATTTAATAATTTTTTACGACGGTAATTTTGACATGCCAGGCTTGTTTAAAGCCGTAGCTACATATTTTGTGATAAGACTTCCTGGACCTGCTCTTGTTGGCTCTTACCAAAGGCGAGGTGGAGATGGCCAGCGTGCCCACGGAGGCCTTGAGCGCATCCACTGTGGACATGGTGCCGTTATCTGGCGCCAGGGGCTTGATCTTGATCTTAAACTTCTTCCCTGGCTCCTCCTCACCCTCGGACTCGCTGGATGAGAAAAACATTTTGGCTTTGCCTGGCGGTGCAGCTCGGGTTAAAGAATACAGGTTTCAAAGCGTTTCTGAAAGTTGAAATGATCTGAAACATTTACAGAAAACGTGAAAGTGTTCCTAAAATTAGGGCTGGGTCCATGGGGTCACTAAAGGTCAGGGTCTAATATACTTGAGGGTCGCTTGTACTAAAGATTTCATGATTCAAGAGATTCCTAGACTCTCAAAGCCTTTTTTTTCAAGTTCTTAGGACCTAGGATCATAGAAACATAGGAACACAGGATCGTAGAAAGGAACCTAGAAGACACAATCATAGAATCCTAGAACTCTGGGACTAAGAACTTTGAAAATGAGGATGAGGATGGGTTCCCTGTTGAGTCCGGTTCCTCTCAAGGTTTCTTCCTATTACCATCTCAGGGAGTTTTTCCTTG
>JAOVVA010000044.1:16591423-16608458 GCA_028565275.1 Leiocassis micropogon | reverse complement strand
TTTTGATTGTGTAAAGCTGCTTTGGGACAATGACAATTGCTAAAAGCGCTATACAAATAAAATTGAATTGAATTGAAATTGAATTGAAAATATTAAACACGAATAATACAACCTTGAAAACATGCGAGAATAAGAACCCTGGAAAAATGGGACTCTTGCACAGTAAGACCAAAAATACAGGATATTGGAAATACATGATATCAAGGTTTTTTGTGTTCTATGAACAAATAACCTGGCAATACAGAAGCCTGCATGAAGAGGTCCATGAGGATACATGGCCCATTGAATAATTACTTCAGAAACGCAAGATCATGGAACCATACGACAATGGGAATACAGGAACCTTGGAACATCCAAGTCTGTGAAGATGATATCAATAAGCTTAGAAATGTGATCTATGGGAATATTTGGAAGTGGGAACAAATACGTTTAAGAATTTAGGACCATGGAACCTGTAAAACCTCTGGGATGATGGATACAGGGAATAAAGGGCATTGAACACATAGGACCCTGGGAATACCTGGCTCTGGGAACATGGAACTCTGGGAATATAGGGCTCTGAGAACAAAACCCTCAGTGTAGAGCAGGTAGTTTGCGACACAACATCAATCCTTTCAATGATATAGTTTTTACATGAAAAAGGATATTTCCTCCTTGCACTCCAGGTCTGATGCTGTAGCCTTCATCATCCACATCAGGGGAATTCTGGGATTGACAAAAAGAAGTGACGGGTGAGTCAGGGTAATGTCATACCTGAGAATAAACAATGGCCTCAAACCTTGTTGTCATGTTTTCATTGCAACATCTACATTAATCCGCTGCGCCAAGAGATAATAATATGATCTGACAGTAAAATAATACCATAATATTACGTTTCCTTTTGATGAAATATAATCAGACGGATATCTTGTCACAGCCCTACTCACAGCAGAGTAACACTCAAGAGCATCGCTTACGTATCGATCCCAGTCGATCTCGCCGTAGAACCCGTTCGGAGCACCGTTGGCCTTTTTCTGGGAACGACACAAAGCGTGTTTTATTCGCTGTGAATAAGAATACACCGGAAAAGTAAGTATCGCTTAAAAGTAAAAGCCCATTTTATGTCAAGTTAAGTCACGCTTAAAATCTAACATGACCGTACTTACTGATTTGTCTTTCTCTGGTGAACCCCTGGAATCAAACAAAACAGGATTTTATGTAAAAATCGTACAGAAAGCTATCTGAGCTATTTCTAAATACAGTTCTGTGAAAAAGTATCTGCCCCCTTCCTGATTTTTTTTTGTGCATATTTGTCACACATGCCCCAGGTCGCTAAATCATGAATGAACTGTGATTAACCACATTTTTTGGAAAGCTGAGTTAAAGTTCATTTGCCAAAAACTTGGGAAAAGGGGGGGGGGGGGGGTCAGGCAGGTCTGGACAGATATTTTTCCTTATTAAATGAAATCATCATTTCAAAACTGCATTTTGTAATTACTCGGGCTATATTTGTGTAATGTTAAAATTAGTTTGACGATATCATTTAAGTGAGACAAATATGCAAAAACAAAACAAAAAAAAACAGGAAGGGGTAAATACTTTTTCACAGCACTGTATGTAACACACACAGGAGAGTGTTAGTATTTAATCCAGTTGTCGTGAGTGACTTAGTCACCAGACTAAGAACAGGCTAATGTGCACTAGATAACAACTGATAGAAGCCACCAGTTTCAGTATAATAAAACTCCTCAATCAGTTTTGTGAAGGAAAATAAGAGGAAAAAATGCACGATTAAAACAGTCATAGCTTCATCTTTATTCCTCATGGAGTTTGGTACTAAAGGGGGTGTGGCCTAAATTTTGATGCTGAAGCGCTGGTATTCCTGAGCCAAAGGAAACAGAATAAGATTTCTAAACTGGTAGACTTCTAAACTGAATTCTAAATCAGAAAAAGAATTCTAAACTGGTAGCTACTGTACATGCTTCCTTTACTCTCTGCAGACTCAAGCAAACTGTGGTTACTCGCTCACTCTCACCCGTTCTCTTATTCTGTACAGGGTCACAGGGGGTCTGGAGCCTATCCCAGGGGACTCGAGGCATGAGGCGGCGGACACCCCGGACTTGGTGCCAGTCCATAACAGGACAAACAATCACACACACACACACACACACACACACACACACACACACACACACAGTTTGGAAACACTAGACTATAAAGGGAAACCGGAGTACCTGGAGGAAACCCACCAAAAATGGGGAGAACATGCAAACTCCATACACACACAGACTCGGGCGGGACTTGAACCCTCGACCCTGAAGGTGCAAGACTACTACTACCCCAATCTTGGTTAATTGACTAAAATTGGGGTTAAGAGGAAGTTTAAGTGTTGCAGTTTAAATGAAACACAATATTACTCACGTGGAGTCAGTGTCCTTCTCTTTCCTGCGTAACCCGAACGCCTTTCGGGTTCGCTTCTTCAGTCCTGAGGAAGAGGAAGATGGAGAGATAGTCAGAGGGGGGGGGGGGGGGGGGAGAGCATAATGGGGTTGAAGTTGAAAATAAAAAACCCCTTACAATTTGTATCTCAGCCTTAAAATTAAGTTCTGAAAGTGTCCACAAACTACACAGAGGAAGTGAAAGACATTAAAGGGAGCTACGCAGAGTAGATAAAATAAATAAATAATATCTACATTAAATAATTATATCTTATACAAAACTGTGAACTGTGACTTGTCTTAACATGCTGTAATAATAAAATAATGAATGCCGAAGTGGTGTGACGGAGTCAAGTTACTGATAACTTCTCAAAGTTGCTTAATTTCTTACAACAGCACGTTCCTGAGTCATTTACTCTGCTTATAAATCAGCAGTTTGACAACAATAACAATCTGAATCTTTACCCATCAACACATGTCTGTGGGACTTCCGAATAAGCAAAGTTTTTTGTTTTTTTTTAATCTGTGATTGAACTGTACTGTGTTTCTGGCACAGACCAGTGAGCTTGAGTGTTGAGGATTAATTTAAACAGGTGGCACTTTTTAATCCATTTCCTGTTGCCTTTAATGTATGGAACGTCCCTCAAAACAAGCTGATTCTTCAATTCACTTATACGTTACAGCAACTCTAAGCTTTTATTAAGTCGATAATCACAGCTTGTCATGTTAATGAGAAACCAGAAAAAGAAGCATAAACTCTCCTTTGTCCTGAAAATGTCGGAAATCTGTTCATGGTTACAAAGCACTGAAACTGGAGACTCCTTCCAGATCCAACTCCACACACACACACAAATAGATATACACACACAGATTGGGGGTAAGATTCAAATCCCCGCCCCTGGAGGTACGAGGCAACACTGCTCACCACTAAGCCACTGCTGCCAGCGGTTACTATAGAAACGATTAATATAACCATGTGATTCGTATTAATGTTTATCACACCGTCTGGCCAATCAGAATCCAGAATCCAGCCCGAGATATCAGGCGAGACAGACTTCCATTACTTGTTGGCTGCATTATAAGAAAACTAAAGAGCATCAGACACTTGGTTTGTTCAGGACATTTTTCTGCACCAACAATAAGAATAAGAACATTTCCATAGTCTGGACCTTCACGCATCCTTTCCTGAACATTTTCCTCTGTTAAGACACCTGACCCAGCTCATTCACAAACACACACACACACACACACACGCACACACACGCACACACACACACACACACCCTTGATAAGGAGGAAATGCGTGCGTTAGAGAAATGACGTGCAGCCTCTTGGAGCAGGAGCGCTGTGAGGTGGAGGCGATGGAGATCAAAAGGAACAAAGGTTGCGTTAAAGACGCGCGCAGGATGACATGAAGGTTACAGCAGCATCGGCTCACCTTCCATCATGGTCGCAGCAGCTTCTCATTCCACCGGAGCGACGCACGCAAGCGCACAAACCCGACACCGAGCAGGATCTCCTCCTCCTCTCCTGTCCTCCTGTCCTCCTGTCCTGTCCTCTCCTCCTGTCCTCCAGCCGCTCAGGCAGCATCCACACACGCCATCAGCATCACCGAGGAGCCGCTCAGCATCACCCCGACACCCTGAGGATGATGATGATGATGATGCTGATGCTGAGGAAAGAGAAGCCGGGACAGGACGACGCGCTCTCACACTCGGGCGCGTCCCAAACCGATCCGCTCTCAACACCAAGTGCACTACATAGGGATCAAAACCACCACATTTAGACACTATGTAGTGCGCATGTGCAGGAAGGAGCGCGCTGGCTCATGTTCACCCCGGCCGCCTCCTTAGCGCCGCCTAGTGTCTCATAATAATAATAATAATAATAATAATAATAATAATAATAGTTTTTGTATTGTCCTCACTAACAAATGTATACCTATAAAGGTATGATACAGTAGCTGTTTATATCATATTACTATTACATATCAATATATATATATATCTTCTGTATTTTCTTATATATTATATACTATAATACATAATACTGATGATTATACTTATTATATGTGTATTATATATAATTTTAAGCATGTTTTTCTAATTGTAAATACAGTAGTTTGATTTACAAGTAGATTTTATGTTTATTTATTTATCTGTGTAGATTTTTTTTTTTATTATACATTTTTAATATCAATCTGACATCTAATTCCATCCATATAGAAACCTTTGTAGGTTAACTAGGGACCATATGAACTGTTAACATTACACATCTAATTATTATTATCATTAAATTTGACCGTTACAATACAAAATTAATCTAAACGATTTTGAAAATCTATACTTTACACTTCTTTGTTTTAAGAATTAAAAAATGCACATATATAAAATAATAAATACATTTCCTGTTTCTAATGTATTTTTACAATTAATTCATTCTGTATTTTCTTATGTATTATATATATTTTAAGTGTTAGTGTTTTTCTAATTTTCAGTACAGTAGCGTGTTCTTTTTATTTATTTATTTATGTTTTTGTTATTAAACTTTTATAATTTAACACAGTAATATTTAACTCTCTAAAGTAAATAACGCTTTCTATAGCGCACAAACATGCACACACACACACACACACACACACACACACACACACACACACATATGTATAGTTGCTTAAAAGTAATTAATAGAACATTTAGTCCCAGTTTTGACATATGAGTGGTGTTCAAGTCAAACAGGGACTACATGTTCCCTTCATTTAAAAAAAAATTAGTTTCCATAAGAAAAATGTAAGTTTCCCTTTCTCTCTCTCTCTCTCTCTCTCTCTCTCTCTCTCTCTCTCCACATCTTCTACTACCACACACTTAAATGACCAACAAAGGTTTTAAAAAAATTGAGGTGTGTCTAATTCTTTTTAATAACCTAAATAAAGTTTTATAATATATATTTTTTTACATAAATATGCATTATTTCCTCCAGTTACCTACATCTCTAATTATCCTTGCAAAATTAAAACACTATAGTCTGATACTCATAAAACCACTTTTAGGTGAATAAATTATATGTTTTTTTATACTAAAAAAAAAGAATTAAGATTATTCAACTCAATAATAAGGTTATCTAAAGTCCTGATGACGTCAGACATGTGTGTCTAATCTCAAATGACTTCCACTCCCTAAGCATGTGCACTACATTAGTATATTATGATTATTCGTAATTATGTATTATATATAATATAATAAATGCATATTATCTTTAAATTTGACAATATAAAACTAATCCCAAGCAAACAAACTAGTATTTGCTTGCTATAATTGACACTGATTTGTTTTTTCATTATCACAAAAAATACATGTATAAAATAATAAAAGCATTTCTTGTTTCTAATGCTGTATTATGTATACTTCTAAGTATTAGTATTTTTCTAATTGTAAATACAGTATCTATTCATAGATTTATAGACATTTCTATTTATTCATAGATTTTAATTAATTTGTGATATGAATCTGTGTATTGTATTATTTCCTCGAGTTACCTACACATGTAGTTATCCTTGCGAAATGAATAATAAATGATATACATGAAAATTTTAATATTAAAAAAAGATTAAGAGTATTAAACTCAGTAATCAGGTTATCTAAATCAGGCTTGATGACGTCAGACCCGTGGACACGTGGGCCTGATCTCGAATGACTTCCACTCCCTGAGCACGTGCACTACATTTGTGTTCCACAAGCAGGCGATCATGAAGGGCTGCACCAGGAATCTGTCGCAGTTTCACTCAGTCGGGAGTGATTTATAATTATAGAGGTTTGTTTTGCCATTTCAGTTAATTGGTTAATAACATGCGTTAATCTAATAGACAATGAAAAACAGTCCGCAGGCAGCGTTGGGGCGCTTCCTGGTTGCCATGGTTACGCAGGAACGGGATACTTCCGTACTACGTGTTTGCATAGTGCGCAGCGTGTGTGTGTGTGTGTGTGTGAGAGTGTGAGTGAGGTAGGGTGCAGGCTTTCGAGTTCCTCACACATGGCGGACGGTGAGTCCACAGCGCATGCGCGGCATGATTGCGCGTCTTTATTCGGGTTGATCGCGTTAGCCGGATAGCGTTAGCAAGATAAAGAAATTCTGCATCAACTAATCCGGAGTCCTTAAAACCAGGACAGAGACAGTGAGGCGCTGAGCGATGGCCAGAGAGAGAGCCGCTTTCTTCAGCCCGTTCGAGCAGGAGATCATCCTGAAGGCTTTTGAGGAGCACAAAGACATCATCACGGCCAAGTGTAACACCGCGGCGGCCGCCAAATCCCGGGTGGAAGCCTGGCAGAACATCGCCGACAGACTGAACGCGTACGGCACTGGGGTCACACCGACACTTCATCAGATCATTACTACTACTACTACTACTATTATTATTATTATTATTATTGTTATTGTTATTATTATTGTTTCACAATTTAGATTTAGAGTTACATAAAAGCTCAGGTTTGACACAAAACATTTTAAAAAATGATATAGTATAAAATTATTATCATGATAAAGTTCTAAATTACTTTTTTTTAAAAATTATTAAAGTAAAAGTAAAGTATTAAACATGCAAAAAAGAGTTGAAGTATTAGTACGTAAACATCACTCTCAGCATGTCATGGGCTCTACTCAACTGGTTGTTTGCAAAACGCACCCAATGGAATTTGATATACTCCTCCTAAGGGATTTACACGATCGCCGCCAAACCGGGCCGATGTGATCTCAAGACATTGAGGATGCACGATTGCAAAGGGATTCATGAAATAGCCTTGGTCATGCCTTAAACCCATGCCCGAAAAGTGGCCAATAACTTAACAATTTTGATTTAGGTTGATTTAGAGTTACTCAGGTAACTGTACAGTATGTCAGGTTTGATACAGAACTTAAAAAATATGTATTTAGTATAAAATGAAGTCAGCTTAATATCATGATTATTGGTGTCCTGATGAAAATTAAGATGACGATCTGTAAAGTTTCAAATTACTTCTTTTCTAATAAAGTAGAAGTAAATTATTTAACACACAGAAAAGAGTGAAGTATTAGTACATAAAGAGCACTCTCAACCTTTAAGTTATACATAAAAAAATCTAATCAAATAAATACCTTGACCTCTTTTTTCACTCTAGTCCTTAAATCAGTGTTGCTAGGCAACAGTGAAACATGTCCACTGAGATTAAGTTAACTTTCAAACTTGAAATAGAAATAAATCATGCAAGCAGCTGCACAGCTCCGTTCTGGAGGCGCGTTCTTAAAGTGAAATTTCGTATTTGTGAAACACATTTTCAAAAAAACACGCATAAAATTTTGTTAAATTAAAAAATGTTTTGAACAGCTCCTGGCCGTGTACGCAACTTAGCCCATGATCTGTCTGGTTTGTTTGTTTGTATGCCAAAATTTTTTACAAAATTTTAATTGTGAAACCTGTGGTATGCAGAGGTTTCTCTGTATGCATTATACGCTAGCTTATGTTTTTGACAACAGCTTTTAGGAATTTCATACTTGACTTTCAAAATGAGACCAAACGATCATTAACATCAACATTTCTCTCAGATTAGATGGAATGTCACTAGGAAAATATCTTTATGACTAAAACTACATTGTAGATAGTAGCAGCATCAACTTCTGACTAATTACGTTTTCAACAAAGGTTTAAACTATGTTAATTGCTAATGTTAACCAGTATCTGGTATTGACCGCTAACAAATTTTCCATAGGTTCGATTTTTTGTCAACTTGTGAAGTTTCTTTTCTTTTCATTTAAAAACGATACATTTTAATTAACATCAAATCTGCCACATCTGCTTAATGGTTAGCTGAGAAGAGTTTGTGGACGAGGTCTATTTTAATAAGTACCTTCTATTAGTTATGTAGTTTGAGTTTGAAATAACTGTAATACGTACTTATGACAGTTCCCCTAAATTTTTTTTTTTTTTTCAGCGCCAACCCCAACAACGTAAAGCGCACCTGGCAGCAGGTCAAAATTAAATACAAAAACATTGTGCAATGTGGTAAGTGTATCCAATGTTCTTTTGCACTCGGCTGCATGCGACGGGTTTAGTGAAACGTGGGTTGTGATTTTAGCTAACAGGAAACGCAAGCAGAAGTTTGGTGAAGGATTAACAACGACCGGCTTTTCACCTGCCGAAAAGATGGCTCTTTGGCAGATCAGAGGGCGTCCGGTGATCGATGGTACCATTTTGGGCCTTTCCTCTGAGCAGACTGGCATTAGCGTCGGGAGGCACATAGCAATGGGTATTAGTGCCGTGTTATTGTTTCTCTTAGCATTCAATCCAGACTACACAAAAATTTTACATTTTAAATTATGAAATGTTTTGCAGAACCAGAAAGCTCCGCAACTCTTATACAAAGAGTTCCAGCCATTCCCGATTCTGCAGAAGAGCACACTGAGGTAACGCCAGTGTTTATATTCTGCTATTAAAGTTGCTTTTTGTAACATTTTAATAATATATAATTGTTATAATAATATAAGTATATATTACAATTATATTAGCTCCACCTCAGGTTAGATTAGAGACAAACAAGGCACTCACAAAGCAGGTTGGAGTTTAAGAGGAGTTGGAGACAAACGAAGACTGGTCTGTATTCATTGCAGTTCCTTTCACATCCAGCAGAGGGCCTGAAAAATTGCTCACTGTTTCTTATAAGATAAATTGCAGCCTAAACTAGTGTTTAATGTTATTTGCTTTGTATTATTCTGCATTATTTATCAAAGATAACAATTCAGTATCAAATAAAATCAAGTTAATCTTGGATAATTTAAGGTTTCAGGTGTAGCAAAGTCTGTAAATGTATTAAAAATGCACTATACTTCCAAAAGTATTGGCTCGCCTGCCTTCACATGCACATGAACTTGAGTAACATCCAATTCTTAATCCTTAGGGTTTAATCTGATGGTGGCACCATGGCAGTGATTTCCAGCTGCTTATCATCTTGTGTTTGATGCAATAAGCTCAACACACCTACAGTAAATTTTCCTTTCTGAAGACTCTCTTAAACTCTCCATACATCGCCATACGTCCCTTTTGCTAAAACATCTTCAACGTATCATGCTACCACCACCAATCTTCTGGTTTCGTATGGATATAAGAGTTAATCGTGGTTTCATCACACTATAGAGATTTGTTTCTAAAGGTCTCGAGTCTGGTTGATTTACCATTAAGGTTAGAGTGGTGGATTCTTGTACCTGTTGCTGGATGTTCCACACAGGACCATCAGGTTCTTGATCACCTTTATTGATTCATTTGAGTCCGTTTTCCCAGTTTACTTTATGAAAAGTCTTATTGGTTTGGAGGTTCTTTCTTCTCAGAAGGGTGGTAGGATCGCGCTCAGTCCGGCTGGCAAGCTGTGGATGAAGTAATGGTTGTAAATTTGAAAAGATCAATTTTGGGAAGAAAGACCTGGCTGACTGTAATTTGCAATTCCTTGGCAGCACTCCGATTCAGAACATGACGAGAAGAACATTGTGGTGTGTTCTCACCCAGAAGAGGTAACTTGTGATCTACAACGTGAATATTTCTAACCTGTCGCATACACTACTAGCATACCACATCATATTCTTATACAAACGTCTAATTAGTACTCAGTTAAACGGTGCTCGCCATGACCTCCACTGTGACTTTCACTTATTCCATGTGCAGGGCTCTGAAGCGTACACAAGTCAAGAAGATCCTGGAGCTTCTGGACCATCAAGACCTGCTGACGAAGATGTGAGTCCCTGTTTAGTGGTTTATTTAAAATACCCTAGCAGCGTTCTATGAGTGCTGTGTAATGAGCTGTGAAAGTTTCATTTGCAGAGAGACGAGGATGTGACGGCGCTGTATAAACGCTACCTCAGGCAGGAAATCGCATACCGCCAGCTGAAGATGAAGAAGCTAGAAAAGGAGATCCAGCTGCTTGATAAACAGCTGGATGTGAGTTAGAGCATCACTGAACTGATTGCTAGTCGGATGAAATAAACTTTGCGTTGGAGACACTGTAGCCCCTTACAGTTAAAAAAAAACCCCAAAACAAAACAGTAACATCTGCTAAAAGACCTGGCTGTCAGCGACTCTCACCATGAACTTCAAAAAAAGAACTTCTGTTTTTTTTTTTCCAGAGACGGGATGTTTAAAATATAAATGGAGGAGAGTGAGATACTCAACGAAGGTCCCGCCCCTCTAGTGAAAAGAGCAAATATTAAGTGCTTTGCACAGCAGCCTGAGCAACCGGAAAAATAAAAGTCTTTTTATTCTGTTATTTAAAGCCAAAGGACAGACGTGGCTGTCGGATTTCAACAAACATTTCAATTTAAAATGGTCGACTCTTTTCTGGTTTACGAGTCGCTCGCTAGTGCGGTGGAGATGAGTCTGGACATGTGTGAGTCCTGCACCCCGAGTCGACGAGAGAAACCCTGCTGTAAACCACGCTGGTCATGAAGTGTTTCATTTTATCTTCCGTTTATCTGTAGATGATTAGCAGCAAGAATTAATGTAAAACCATATGCAATAAAATTATAACTTCAAAAGGAAATGCCAATGAATTCTGACCTCCATGAGAATGTGATTGTTGAACTGAACTGTAAGTTTGCTGACTGATTAAAGCAAACGAGAATGTTAAGTTACTACGACTATGTATTGTTTATTACGCTTTTCCGTTTTTTTTGCTTTACTTTTTATATTTTTATACATTTTTCAATCTTTTAAAGATGCATTCATAAAATTAGTAGACTGTGTAAAGTGTTCGCATTTCCATGGAATTAGATACCAAATGCTTTTTAGGATTGTTAATGTACGGAGTGAATATGATGCGGACCTGCAGCGCTGCACCAGACTGGACGTCCTGCTGAAGATTCACTTATGCAAATCCAAAAAAGTGCTGTCCTACATCAACTCCACTTCTATTGAAAAACTGTTGCGTGCAGCTTCACCTCTCGTCCTTCATTTCGGACTCTGTGACGGTGTGCTCGCCTCTCTTTCTTGTCAGCTCCTGTTTCTAACTCGAAATGTTATAAATTCAATTAAAAATTTTTAATTGTATGATACACAGTATGATACGCAGTGAAGTGCTGACTCAACTGTTTGTGACCTTGAAAAGGAAAAAAGGAAGTAAGGAGGCAAAATGCTAATAGAACATGAAAACATGAAATATAAAATCTACAATTTTATTAATAAAATAGAATGAAATAGAATAAACTGAAACAATGAGCTTGAGTCATGTGACTAAGTACTTAAATATTACAGTGAGCTTGAATAATGTGAGTCAATTTTTGGAAGTGATCAGGTTAAAAAAAAGTTTTTATGCATTTATTTCATTTTGCACAAACTGTTTAAACTAAATAATAACGGATAACAAAAAAAAAAAAAATGGAAATCTTTTTTAAGCTTTCAGCCATTAAATAGATTCTGCATTTTTTGTGATGCTTCAACATAAACTATAAATACATCTGTACAGTTTATACGTTTGTTTTCTGTTTCTTTTTTATTTACTTTCTCCTTTTCTTTTTCTTTTTCACCATTTCTCTACACAACCCATAACATACCTTTTTTTATTTCACTCATACTTTTCTTTTCTCCACTTCTACTCTGCTGTTCTTTTAGTTCTTCATTTCCTTTCTTTACTTAAACCTGCGCGCGTGTCCATGCAAGTCATGTTTGTAACCACATGGTTGCGCTGTTTGCTTTCACACACTGCCCTTACACTCCTCACCTGAGAGCAGCTCGAGTCCAGGGTTCTCTGGTTCTCTGGAGTTCCTGCAGACAGCGATGATGAAAATGAAAATATGATGATGTATATATTTTTTTTAAAAAGCAAAGGCTCAAAAAATGTTTCTTAGAATCTTTTTTTTTTAATTGAAATGTAAAATTTGAATGTTTAGTGTTTCTAGTTTAACTCTATAAAATGATAAGATTAGCGCTGCTTTTCTTTGCTGTTTCAATGTTTCTTGCATTTTGTTCTTTCTGTTATTTTCACTCTCTGTGTGTGTAGGCTGTCCTGGAAAATAGTCTTATGCTGTTGTGTATATGTGTGTGTGTGTGTGTGTGTGTGTGTGTGTGTGCGTTTGTGTGTGTATGTGCGTGCGTTTGTGCATGTGTGTGTGGTGATTGTTTACAGTAGTGCAGAGAGATGAACAGATTAAACACACGGAGAGTGAAGCTCTAACTGCTCAGTGCTCCGCACACGAGTCCTCATGTTCTCATCATCGCTCAGGGTCCAGAGGAAGACACGCAGCTGGACTGTTTTCTGTCCCGGCACCGAGGTGGTGGAATCAATTTCCTCTAGATTTCCGTACAGCTGAGTCATTTGCGAGCTTTAAGTGACGCCTAAAGATCTATCTGTTTCTTATAACTTAATAACTTTCCCCAACACTATTGACTGATGATACTTCTAGTAAGTAACCAGTGTAAGGATCTATAACAGCGTCTGCCGAGTGCCTAAATGTAAATTAAGGTCTGATGAATAATATTTAAAATCACATTTTCAGGAAATGGACATTAGAGCAAGACAGAGGAATTAATTTTACAAGTTTGACGTCCTCTGTACAATTGATTCTCACACCAGTCAGGACTGACAGTAATGAGCTCGATGCCCTGATAAAGTCCTGTAGCTAGAGCGCCTGAGTGCCTCCCTACTTACAGACTCCATAAATTACTTTTGGAATTAATATTCATTTGATTGTTGTTCATGTGATTGTTAGCACATTGTGACCTCTGTTTTTTACTGCCTGATCTCAAAAAATGTCCTTCAGATCGCCTCTGTCCTAAGCAGGAGTAAGAAGTGTAATGCCGTGGGGGTAGCTCTGTCAGCGCTGGCTTAAGTGGGAAATGACCCGCTCATCTCAGGATGTATGTTCTGTTTCCGTGCAGCTTTTCATCATATATTTTCTTTTACATTGCTTGGTGTCCCACAAGGTTCTGTTCTAGGGCTGTTATCATTCCAAGGGTTGTGGCAGGAAGGGTGTAAAGACCGGGGCCAGATCGAATGTGGTGGCCCCAAGAGCTAAAGGGACAAAGTCCCAAAGGGACAAAGATTTTTTTTTTTAGAACTGTGATGACAAACTACTAAACATTAAATCTACACATTACAGCGTCACAACTACAGAAATGTTGTTCGGTTGCGGTAAAATACAGAGCGAGCGAGTGACGAGGTGGTGTGATGAAGCAGAGTTAGAGTCATTCGCTCATCAGCCTCTCTTTAGTATCTGTTTTAATGTTAATAAGTAATAATTAAAAAATAAAACCAGAGAGTGACATGAAGATGTGCGGAAACTTACAGACTGTTACACAGCGCTGAACTCGGGGACTCTCTCCCAATCCTGTACCTGCACAAACACTCTCACACAACACGACGGCTCCACAACGACATCGCTTGGTGAGGTTCTGTGTGAGCGGTGTCAGAGCAGCGGTGCGCCGCACGCAGTGGGTGTTTAGCATCAACAAGCAGAAGTGTTTTTCTAGCAGAGTTTCCACCTGATCTGCATCACAGAGCTCAGCTGCAGCTTCTCACTTTCACACTTACTCTTACGTCGCTGTGTTCACTCGCTCGGATCCTCCCTTAGCTCTGCACACACACACACACACACACTGTGCTGTGACTCAAAACCATAACCTCCTGAGCAATTGGGCCTGAAAATCTCAACCGGGATTTGAGACAGATACACAAGAGAGGGCTGAGACACAACCCGGACACAACCAGTAGACAATTTTGACACAACCCCTACACCATCCCAACACAACCATGACACAACCCCGACACAATCTCCACACAAACCCAATACACCCCAAACACAACTCTTGCAAACAATTGTGGACACAACCCTGACACAAAATGGACACAACCACTTTACAACTTTTGTAACCCAACACTGACACAACCTGGACACAACCACTACACAACCCTCACACAACCTTAATTTCTAGTCTGTTTCTTGCATTTTTCTTTCTTGTCTGGCATCTCTCTCTCTCTCTCTCTCTCTCTCTCTTGTTATTAAGGTTTGTCTCTCAGTGTTTTGTCCCTGTGATGTAGAGATGTTATTGTCCTGGGCTGCAGTTTGTCCTCATGTCAACAGCCTCATCATGTTGTTCTGCCTGACCTCCCCCCCCCCCCCACTTCCTCCTGATACGAGTCTTGGCTCCGCGCTCTGGGGAAGAGATAACGGAAGCAGGAAGTTTTTCTCTAAGTGGACCGAGTGCACTTGTTTTCAGGTATTATCTCTTTCCCTTCCCTGCTCCGGGCCTCGACCTGGCTCAGCTCCTCGTCTCTCTCTCTCCGCTCTTCCGCGCTCGCTCTCACAAGAGCGTGACGTCAGCACGCGCCGGGCCTCGCTGCTTTTCTCAAAAATAAACTCCCAGGATTCCTGGTCTCCTTCCTGCTGGAAGCGCAGTGGAAAATGCTGGCCTCGAGTCACTGGGGCTTCAGTAAACACACAGCTCTGTGTCTCAGCTCTCAGAAACTCAGACTTCTCCTTAGTGTTTAGTCTCTCACACACACACACACCACAACGACAACAGTTCCAACTCTCACTTTTCCAGTCCATGTTTACTGTGTAAATCTCGCAGAAATAGACGCTCGAGAAAAATAATAAGCAACAACTGTTTTCCTACTGTTTTTCTTTCTTTCTTTCTTTTTATTTTCTTTCTTACTTTTTTTTTACTCCTTTTTGGGTTTTTTTCTTTCCTTCTTACTTTCCTTTTTATTAGTAGTTTTTTTTGGGGTTTGACTTTTTGTTACTTTATCTCTTAATCTTTTTCTCTTTTCTCTTCCTCCTTTCTATTCTCTCTCTCTCTCTCTTACTGCGGTCTTGCTGTAAGAATAAAGTTTTGAGTGTAGATGAGGATCGCAGCCTGAGTGAGTCGATGTTGTTGCTGTAACGCTTCGTTGGGTAAAAACACGGCGTTAGTGCCGCGCGTCTCTCTGTGCAGTGACGCGGTCAGGTGCGTAAACAGCCCGTGTGGGTTTTGCCACTCTGATGTCAGCGCTGTTGTTTCATGCAGCGTTACGTGGAGAAGTGGCTGTGCGGCGTTCCTCGCCGTGTTCCTGCGCTTTGTGTTCAGTACTTCAGTGTAACATCTGATGCGGGAGTGCGATAGTGCTGCGTCCGTGCGAGTTCTGCTGCAAACGATACGCCTCGCTGCTCTTGGCCTCCGGGTACACGCTGCTGTCACGTCCACACGATCGCTATCTGCTGCAGAGAAAACTGGAAATAACCAGATAGTTTTTGTGGAAAAAAGTCAACTAATGAGGCGAAGTAACAGCGCAGACGCGAGAACATTCAGGATTTAATGCGGTTATGAACGTGTTTCTGGGTTAACATGGTTAATAATGTGTCCAGGGGTTATAATGTGCTTAAGATACGATTATAATACGCCTAATATACAGTTATAATACGCTTAGCATACGTTTATAATGAGATTATAATGCAGTTAATAATGTATGTGTGGGTTAATACGGTTAATAATCCACTCCAGGGTTAATACGGCTAATAAATCTCAGCACAATTTAATCACATTAATGTTTTCCGTACAGAAAAATGAAAAGTTACGATGATGATAATTATGAAGTCGTTCTGTCACGTCCACACGATCGCTATCTGGTGCAAAGAGAACTAGAAATAACCAGACAGTGTGTGTGTGTGTGTGTGTGTGTGGAAAAAGCCAGATAGAGATGCGGAGAAACAGCGCAGAGCGGATCATATCCCCGGGTTAATACGGTTATTAAAGTGTGCGGGGGTTAATATGGTTAATAATTAGTTCAGGTGTTAATATTGTTGATAATTAATTTGTGGATAAATTTACTTAATAACATCTTTAGAGGTTAATAAGGTTAATAAACACTTCAGACATTAATACAGTTAATAACTTCCTCAGGGGTTATTTGGGTTAATAATTATTTCGGGGTTAATACAGGTAATAAATCCCAGCACAATTTAAGTACATTTCTAAATTTAGTTTAGGCTTTAATGCATAAAAAGCTAAAGTCATAATGATGATAATCATGAACTCGTTCTGTCACGTCCACATGATCACTATCTCTACAACGAAATCTAGAAAAATCCGGACAGTTTGTGGAGGAAAAACAGTTAAAAATGCGGAGAAAATTCCAGGGTTAATACGGTTAATAATCTCTCTAGGGGTGAATAATGTTTATAATGTGTTCAGGGGTTAATATGGATAATTATTAATCTCTCCAGTGTTAATAACGTGCTCGGAGGTTAATGCAGTTAATAATAATATATTCAGGTGTTAATACAGTTATAGTAATCTACTCCGGGTTTAATACCTGTTATTAAATCCCAACATAATTTAATCACACATCTAATCACATTCGGCCTTTCCGTGCAGGAAAAATAAAAACTATAACGTCATGATGATGATAATTATGAAGTCGTTTTGTCACGTCCACACGATCGCTATCTGGTGCAAAGAAAACTAGAAATAACCAGACAATGTGTGTGTGTGTGTGTGTGTGCGTGATAAAAACTAGATAGAGAAGCGGAGAAACATGGTAGAGCAGACCATATCCTGGGGTTAATACGGTTATTAATGTGTATGGGGGTTAATACGGTTATTAATGTGTATGGGGGTTAATACGGTTATTAAT
>JAOVVA010000044.1:16567863-16584181 GCA_028565275.1 Leiocassis micropogon | reverse complement strand
CTCTCCTCACCTCGACCCAGCTGTGGTTTGCACCAAACTTCCTCGCTTTCTCAGAGCAGCATAGTCCCATGGTGGCATGCACGATGCACTCGTTCACTTTGACACACGGCAGGAAATGTTCGAGACAAAGACCTGGCTGCTTCACTTAACTCTGCCTGGCTCCGCCTCCTCCCTCAGCAGGCTCCTCCCCTCCCCTCCCCGTCGCTCCTCGCCTTCCTTTCCCTCGCTCGGTCTCTCCATGGCCTCAGGTACTGTACACACACTCTGGCTGCCAGACTGAGACTCGCTTCCTGATCGACGATACCCCCCCCCCCCCCTTGGGTGAACCGCCGTCGTTTCAGTTTCTCACTTTTAATCCTTTTGCCTTGTTTATTTCATCTGAGATCTCCAGCGGGTTAAAAGTGTTAAAACAAAAAGTTTTCATTAGAAACACACACACACACACACACATACACTCCACGTCTTGATCCCTGAATTCTTTCTTATCAGTGTAAACACAGGAACCGGGTCATCTACGGGAAAACACCGTCCTCTGGCCTAGTTAGGGCCCCCCCACTCACTCACACACACACACACACACACACACACATACGCACACACACACACACACACACACTCTTTGTCACCTAAGGTCACATGCATTGTTGTCGCTCTGTACAGAGGTGAACCACAAGGTCATGGGTTACATCGTCAAGCTCAGACCTGCTCAGCTGCTCCACACACCTGAACCAGCACTCTGCACAAGGACTCTCTCTGTCTCGTCTCTCTCTGTCTCTCGTCTCTGCAGCCACTCACGAGAGACGTTCACTGTTTCTTATCCATCAGGTCATTAAACCTGCACGACCTCAACAACCTCACTGTCTCAGTGCATCACAGTTTATCACAGTTTGCACATTTGCACGAGCGCTTTATTTTGTCTTGTGTTTATCTGTTGTTTAGTACTTTAGAATAGACTTTGATCATTTATGGTGTAAATTAGGTGTCCTAGTTAGCTAGTTAGTTTCTGTTAATTTATGTTACATGTATGTAGCACCTTGGTCCTGGAGGAACGCCGCATCGTGTCACTGTGTGCTGTGTATGGTGGAAATGACAATCAAAGCCGACTTGACTGACAGCAACATAAAAACTAAATCAATTACATTTACACGAATTACACTAAGTTATTGATTCAAGTATTTTTATTTATTTATTGAAATGCATGAATTAAAAGAAATTATAGAAACATCAGTAACCTGACAACATATCACACAGACACATTCACACACTACAGGCAATTTGGGAACTGAGCGTAATCTGCAGGTTTTTGGACTGTGGGAGGAAACCGGAGAATTCAGAGGAAACCCACCAAGCACAGGGAGAACATGCAAACTCCATGCACACACACACACACACACACACACACAGACCCCATGACAGGAAATCAAATAAATAAATAAATAAAAGGATTGCATTTTTTATTTTGTACCTTTAAATGGACTTTGCCACAACAGCAACATGATGGGAACGTCTATTATTAAATATTATTTCATAAAAATATGATTGATGAAAAAGGAAGATAAACTTACTCTGGTGTGTATAAAAGCTTTATAAATAGAATTTACTTGTGAAGCAGATTCGAGCACCTGGCAGCCCAAAAAAGTAATTAAAAATAATTTTGTATTGCTAGGTAACGGAGATGTACGGGCAGGGAGGATGAGCTACGCTATAAGGCCAACCTGTTAATTATTAAATTCAGGTGTTTCAATCAATCAGGCCCCTTATCCCCAGTAGAGGACAATCTTAATGCTTCAGCGTACCAAGACATATAAGACTCCATATTGAAGTGTATGAGTTTGGATACAATGTCACTGCAGGTTTGCACAAATACTTTAGTACATATTGTGTAGCTTAACGACAGCGTTCATAAATTCGTAAATTAGTAAAAAAAAAAAAAACTAAACTACATTACACGACTAATCATGTTTAGTGCGAAAGAAATATGCTACAGTGCAATGTCAGGTTAAATTATTAATTTGTTCATTTTCACACCCTGAATAACATGTGGGGGAAAAGTTTATCGCACCAACAACCGCTGACATTTAAATGTTACAATAATTTTTAAAAATTAGAAATTTAACAATTTAAAAACTTTTTGATTCACAAAAAAGCATAACGCATAAGAATGAAATTTATGATTAACAAATAAACATTAAATGTGCAAAAATGTTTGGAATCCACAAACACAGCAGTCCTTTGTTTGTGCGCTGCTGCATGTGGAACTTCCTGCTTTCTTTTCCGACTTCATGGATTTCTGAAATATGTCTCACATCCGCTCCTTCTTGTTTTTTTGGTTTTTTTAAACAGCCAATCAGATTGCAAGACTAATTGTTGCTAATGGCCATGTTGGACAGAACAATCGCAGCAGGAATGCACTCGACTAGTCTTTTGACGTCAGCATTTTACCACAAATTTGGCTAATGATTATTAAACAATGTTTAAAGCAGGCTGAGAATTAAAAGAAAAAAATATATATATATATTAGTATTTAAATCCTAACATAATCTTGTACTAGTTTTTTTTTTTTGAAGGATCATCTGTGAAACCAAAGACAAAAAAAATGCAATAAATTGAAATATATTTTCATATTCATTGTTGTCATAAGGGTGTACAAACTTTTGCACACTTTAAGTTGAACTGGTGTGACTAGTTAGAGTTGGGCCGGGAATTACCCTCGCTATCTCAGACGTAAATTGCCGGATTGAGCGGGTGTGTTCGAGCTGGAAATTATGAACCTTTAAAAAGGGGTGGAGCTTATGGAGAAAAAAAAACATCATGATTAGCTAATTACAAACCACCTGCAACTCTTTTGGCTCAGGGAATAGCGTGAAATATTGGTGGTGATGATATAGCAGTTAATATAGCGGTAGGGTTGGTGTTACTTTTCCTGGTGGGGGGGGTGGGGGGGGGGAGTAGAAAAAGCTAGAATTGCCCTCTTATACCAGGAACAAATGGCAGTAGAATAACAACTGCTAAGTTTTTGTATTTTTATTTTTTTATTAACATTTACTCACACGGCAGGTAAATATTTATCCGAAGACGTATAAACCAGAAAACACGTGATTATCCCGGATTTCCAGCAGATCGCCGTCGTACTGTGTGTGGAAACGTAACGCGCCGGCGGCATTCCTGCAAACTTCAGTGTGTCAAGAGAGCGCCGGGTTCACCTCCACCACCTCCACCCCCTGCTCGACCTCATTCCTCCAAACACCTTTGGCTCTGTGTGTGTGTGTGTGTGTGTGAGCGTGTGCGCTCGTGCTCGTAAGCATGAATCTGCAGCATTTGCTCCAAACCAATCACGGATACCGCTCAGTGAGCAAACATCACCCTGATATCAGTTCACACACACACACACACACATGCAGATGTGAACTATAGCACAATCCATACCCCAGATGTCCACCACACTCCTGCTGAACTCTGTCCTCTGATTGGTCAGGAGGTGTTGATTAGTTTCCTAAAACAGCAGCTCTGACAGTAGTGCAGGCGTATTTAGGATTAACCCGCTCGTTCTAATGCGATAACGTCTCCATAGTAACGGTTCGTTCGCAGAGACGCGTACGTCAGAGGGTTTTTGTGTAAATGTTTAATTTAAAGCGTTTATTGAACATTCATTACATATGGTGCTTTTTGTTTCGATAAACTATTTTACGGCCAGGCACTCACCAACATTTACCGCATTTTTCCCAGAATGCACTGCGGAACAAGGATATACTGTAGTTTGCCTTTAAACATTGATGCACACGAATGGTTTCCTGTAGGATTTCCCCACCAGCGTCATTTAGCTCAGAGATATGAACAATTTATCAGCGGAGTGGAGACTGGAGGGGTGTTTGTGAGAGTGTGAGTGTGTGTGTGACCTTGTTGGACGCCATGTCGCTGACGGAGCGGTGTGTCTGGATGGTCTCTAGCTGGTCCAGGCACCAGTCCAGCTCCTCCATGGTCTCCAAGGCCAGCTTCTGATACGACTCATCTGATAGAGAGAGTGTGAGACAGAGCGAGACAGAGAGAGCGAGACAGAGAGAGAGAGACAAGAGACGTTAAGCCTCAGGGTTTTTTTTTTGCAGATTTGTAAAAGCAATAAGTTTTTATTACCAGAGTGTGTTCTGTTTTGTAACATTTTACAATGATTTCGTCACTTTCCCGTTACCAGACTCTTACACACTCTCTCATGTTTCTCAAAACTGTTGTTTTTTCCTTTCCTAACACCCCCACCTCCACCCCTCCCCCCACCACCACCACCGTGCTTCTCCACTTCTCTGGATTAAAAGCCACACCCTTTTCCCTGCATGCCTATTGCTGAGCGTTACGAACAAACAGCTCCATTATATTTTCTCGTCCTAAAGCCCAGCGATCCCCTGCAGCCTTCAGTCCTCAGTCGAGATGCCTATAGACGAGCGGGGTTAACGCTGAGAGATCGGTAGGCATATGGGCTTTCGTGACTCTCCCCGTCTCTTTGATCTGCCCGAGAGTAATAACGAGTGGCAGCGCTGTAATCAGAGCCCACGCTGTGCTTGGTTGTGCGTGAGCCTGAACCCGAGACGTAAACTTTACCCCCTAGTCTGGCTCGCCTCCAGGGGCACCACGGGCAAATGCAACCCACTTCCTGTGCTTAAAGCTAACAAAGATTTAGGAGAAGCTCTTACAGCATAGCCCTTGCTTCCTACGGTATGTTACACGTCACGCGCATTGACGCAACATTCGATGTGATAAGGTCGCTCCGGGCCTTGCTGACCTTGTGCTGGAGTGTCAAGTCACTCTGATCCTCACGTTCACACACACACACGCACACACACACACACACACACACACACACACACACACACCATGTCCATCACCAAAATAGATCAGTGTGGATGGAATGGGACGCCTTAAATAAAGATTATAATAGTAATGAAATCAAACTCGACCCAGAACTATGACGCTCTTCAGTCACCAAAAAAACTGATAATATTACTATATATGTAGAGGACACTGATTATAGTTTGGACCTTAATGACGTGTCATGTATAATTACAGAGCTACGATTCCAGTCTCCAGAGGTTGAGTTCAGACGAACTATAAAATGGAGGAGAGGGAAGGTTTCGATTAAATGCACTGACGACCACGAGCGCTCCGCTCAGCAGTACAGACGATGAATAACGTTCCACATGTGCAGCTCATTTAAAGCCATGTGTGTGTGTGTATCTGAAACCTGGCGTGGATACACAGGAATACCGCCGTCAGTATGTCACCACCGCGGGAGTGTAAGCGTGGGGGTAAAGTGGGGGCTGCAGCGCCGCTCAAACCAAATCTGTAATAAATCAGACCGGAAACGAGCAGCACAACGGATCGTTTGGGATTAGAGGCAAATTTACTGACCGACACGAGACCGGGGTTGTCACGAGAAATTCAAGATGATGGAGCTTATTGCTACGCTGTGGTCTGTGCGAGGTCTTAACTTTAACCGCATGGTCTATTGTGAAAACAAACCAGATATGGTGGAAACAACCTGCAGGTCAAGGGTCAGACTTCAAGCACGGTACGGTGATGAGACTCTCAGCTGCAGTAAAACATTTTTAAAAAAGCCGTATGTCCATAAATGACGATCGACGTGGACGATCAGAGCACACTGAGGTCGTTACCATGAACCTTCAGTGAGTGGAACGCCTGATCCTTGGAAATTGACTTGTGGAAGAGATGCATCTGTCTGTGGGCACTGAACACACAATCATTCACCAGCACCACTTGCACGTTACAGGAACTCGGCTGGACGTTTATTGCCACGTCCTCTGTATAGTCGTGAAGCCATTACCACATGTTTTGGCCATTAAAGGATTTCCTGGGAGGCCAGGGTTTCAGATGAGAAGTGGGAACTCAGAAAACTTGGATGGAAACCTTGATGGTGTCCAAGCACTGGTGAAACACTGGGATAAGTGCATTAGTGTATCAGGGGATTATATAGAGAAATAAAGGGAATTTTTACCCGCAGAATTGTTCAAAAGTCCTGGTTTGACTCGAATGCCCCACAACTGACATGAGTGACTTGTGTGCATGAGCTAAGTTCATACGCATTTCAGACAAAAAAAAAAAAAACCCAGAAGTTTTAAAAACATAATGCTGATTAATACAATCACAATTAATGAAATGTTTCCAGACGTCGTCTCGTACACAGCTTGGTTTTCACGTCAGCGTCTGGGAGCCTGTCCAGCTCCACCGAAGCGCACAGAGAGGAGTTTCCCAGCATCCTCCCCAAGCCACAAAACCGGCTTTGTGTACCATCCTCGCTGCTCCAGAGAACCCCACCCCTCCCCTCCCCCGTCCCGTTTCACACTGCACCTCTGTCCGCTCGCCGTCCTGAGGCATGAGCCAAGATTTTTCCAATCCCGCTAGTTAAATGCACCAAAGAAGCCGCAGCTCCGGCCCGAACGCGAGTCTCTGAGCCTTAAACGCACTACAGCTGTTTGATCCTGGCTGCCAGTGGCGTGTCATGTCAGAGCAGCTTTCTGCCAGCGGATACCTTTTGAAGCGTCTCATCAAAAGCGTGGAACTCTCTGATGAGGCCGCGAGGAGCCCAGAAATCCGCGGGGGCTGGGCGGGGGCGGGGTGGTTGTTGTTGGGGGGAGTGCTGGTGGTGGTGCGGGCTGGCATGAACTTCAGGAGAGGGATGAGGAAATCTGTCCAGTAAAATCAGTGTGTAATCTGAGTGACTCTACCGAACCCAGACAGGATCAGAATCCTGATTTATTTATATTGTTAAGTCTCATTTTAATAGGAGTAGGACATAAAGCAAAAGGGATCCTTGTAAAACCAAGGGACAAATGCATGATTCTGATGAATCCAGCCATAAAAGAAAGGTTTTGTCTGTACATCGGTCAGAATTCGCTCTTTAAATGATGTCTTTACGTTTCATACACAGAAGGACCAGAAATCAGTCTCAGAAAATTTTCTGTCTGTGTGTCTGTCCAGCCAGATTTTGTTGAAGCATCACACAAAACTGTCTGTACAGAATGTAATGAGACTTTTGCAGTAGATCTCTGCCTGAAGTTTAACCTGCACCATAAGTGAAATCTAAATGTTGAGTAGAAGCACTGTTATGAAATTTGTAATAAACTTACAAATTTCATCAGATTATTTTTAGCTTTAACCTTTTTACTATTTCTACAAACTCTTTAACCGTGACTGATGCGTACCTACAATAGCTAGTAGCATGTAAATGTGGAGTCTCCACTTAACATTGGGTCATTTTTGGTTTTGCTTTGTGTGTTCTCTTGCTTCTAGGTGATTCCAGCTGAGGTGATTGCATTCATGATTAGCATTTTTTTTTTCTCAGAACAGCCCTACTGCCCACCACTCCTGATTTGTAATGCTAGTTTTCCTCAGTCGCATAACGCAGCTAGTCAGTCTCCAATTCGGACGTGTGCCATGCTAACTGGACTGGACTGATTTGCGCTGTGCTAACTACTAGCTGTCTTACATGAGTGGCAGAACTGGGTTTAGCATTTAATTTTGTAAATGCTAATATTCCTGTTTAGCACGTTTCTTATGTTTAACATTGTGCAATGTGAGCTCATTGTTCTTACAAGTGTGTGTGTGTGTGTGTGTGTGTGTGTGTGTGTGTGGGCAGATTAAAAAGATATGTACAGTATATATGTAAAAGATAATAAAACTGAGGCTGACAATCTTGATACATAGTACACATTTCTTACTACAGAAGTACCTTACTACTAGTAATTATAATTAACAATTACGTTGCAATTCCTTCGTGTTTAGTGAGCTTGAAAATAGATTGATGAATTAATTCTAAATAAAATTTTTTTAAACCCTTTGCCTAAGGTAATAAATACTTTATTATGAAAGCGAAAATTCTTTTCATCTTTTTAGCATGATTTTCAAATTCATGTTGCATAACTTTATTTACTTGTTTATATATCATTCAAAATAGATAGGTATGCACTCAAAATTTACAGTTATAAGGTTTATATAATTACACTGCTTGGCAAAAGTATTTATACACCTTGAACTTTTCCACATTTTGTTACATTACAACCACAAACATAAATGTATTTTACTGGGATGTTTTACGTGACAGACCAACAAAAAGTGACACATAATTATGAAGTGAAAGGAAAATGATAAATGGTTTTCAAAATGTTTTACAAATAAAAATCTAAAAAGTGTGTTGTGCATTTGTATTCACCCCCCTTTACTCTGATACCCCGAACTAAAATCCAGTCGCTTCAGAAGTCTCCTAATTAGTAAATACACCTGTGTGTAATTTAATCCCGGTATAAATACAGCTGTTCTGTGAAGCCCTCAGAGGTTTCTTAGAGAAAATTAGTGAAACAAACAGCATCACAAAAAAGGGATGGAGAAGTTTAAAGCAGGGTTGGGTTTTATATATATATATGGAAAGAGTACGGGACAACTGCAAACCTAACAAGACATGGATGTCCACCTAAATTGACAGGCCGGGCGAGAAGAGCATTAATCAGAGAAGTAGCCAAGCATCTCATGGTAACTCTGGAGGAGCTGCAGAGATCCACAGCTCAGGTGGGAGAATCTGTTCACAGAACAGCGGTTAATCATGCACTCTATGAATCTGGTCTCCACGATTTATGGAAGAGTGGCAAGAAAAAAGCCATTGGTAAAAGAAAGCCATAAGAAGTCCCGTTTGCAGTTCACGACAAGCCATGTGGGGACACAGCAAACGTGAAACATGGTGGTGGCAGCAACATATTGTAGGAATGCTTTTCTTCAGCAGGGACAGGGAAGCTGGTCAGACTTGATGGGAAGATGGATGGAGTCCAATACAGGATAATCTTAGTAGAAAACTACAATCTACAAAAGACTTGAGACTGGGGCGGAGCTTCACCTTCCAGCAGGACAACGACCCTAAACATAAAGCCAGAGCTACAATGGCATGGTGTAGATCAAAGCATATTCATGTGTTAGAATGGCCTAGTCAAAGGCCAGACCTAAATCAATTTTAGAATCTTTGGCAAGACTTACAAATTTCTGATCACAGATCTCCATCTAATCTGACAGAGCTTGGGAGATTTTGCAAAGAAGATGTGCAAAGCTGCTAGAGACACCCCCCAAAAGACTCAGGGGGGGGGGGCTGAAAACAAATGAAAACACTTTTCAGATAATTTTTTTATTTTATTTAGAAAACCATTTTAAAATTTCATATTTCCACCTCACAACTATGTGTCTATCAATAAAATATATTTAAGTTTGTGGTTGTAACGTGGGGCGGCATGGTGATGTAGTAGCACTGTCGCCCTGCACCTCCAGGGTCCGAGTTCGATTACCGTGCATGGAGTTTGCATGTTCTCCCCGTGCTTGGTGGGCTTCCTCCGGGTACTCCGGTTTCCTCCCACAGTCAAAAGATATGCAGGTTAGGCTAATTGCCATTCCCAAAATGCCCGTAGTGTGTGAATGAGTGTGTGTATGTGTGTGCCCTGCAATGGATTGGCACGCTGTCCACCCTGCACCCTGTGTACCCTGCCTCATGCCCTAAGCCTCCTGGGATAAGCTCCAGGTCCTCGCGACCCTGAATACAGGATTGTAGCGCAGCCACATACAGGATAAAGTGGTATCGAAGATGAGTAAGAGTGATTGAGTGAGTTGTAACGTGACTACAAAATGCGGAAAAGTTCAAGGGGTATGAACAGTTTTACAAGGCACTGTATAATAATCTGAAGATGGTAGGACGTGAGGTCTGAGTGTAGAGAGAGAGATTGTGCATCGGATCTGCATGAGCCCCCAACTGACCCGACCAGAGCATTCTAGGTTTCTCCTTCACGCCCCTGCAGCATGTACACTAGTGCGGTGTGCAGTAAAGTGCATTAGTTTGTTATAGGGTGGTGCGAGGGTCGTGTAGTACCTCAGGGTTCGGTGCTAAGCAGAAGTTTCAGGATAAATCCCTGACGTATCAAATGACTGAACGTTGAATTCATGTTGAGCGGCTTTAACGTCACACTTCAGCTGATATGTAGGGGAAAGGCCATATATTCCCCACAGTGCAACGTTCGACCTGGGTGAACTAGAGGACAGTTAGTGATCCGGCACCGTCTCACCAGCGCCCCCAGATACCTAGGAAAAATGCCCACGGCATACATTTAACCCTCCAACCTTCACGTCCATACTACTGGTACAAACTATGTTTTAGATAAAACCTGAAGTTGATGTGAGTGCTATGAATGAAGAAAGTTATAAATGGTGCTAGCAAATGAGATTTAAAAAAGCTAGCAAAAAACAAACAAACAAACAAATAAAACAGATAAGAAAAAGATGATCAATTTGCGTAATCTTGGCCCGGGACATAAAATCCTTCTCTGGAAGATTTCTGTATTTCTGGCTTTTTGTTGTTTAGCATTTTATACACAAGTAATGCTCGCTACTGCCTTTTACTTACGATTAGCAAGACTACACTACATTCATTAATGCTTCGTTAAGCGTAACATTACTAAATCTTTTTTTCCTTGTGCAAATTAGCTACTTTAGACTTAAGCTACATTTCCAAAAAGCTTTTATTCCTGTTTTGTAGAATTTCATGAACATAACAGTGAACACTTCTATAATAAACTTAGCATACAGTATGTCATGTGTGCAATGCTTACTAGCCCTCGGACTGGTATCAAGTGTATTATCAAAGTTGCGTAATTCAGTTACTGGATCGTTCGCACTGTGTTCGCGCATTAACATTTCTTCTGCTAACTAGCCTGAACTAGCTTTCATTCATGATTATTATTAATGCTTTTCTAGTACTTTGGCAAAATTTCTGATTTGCAATGCTAGTTATTTTCTCATTTGTGCAATGCTAGTTGGTGTCTCCTGTGATCTGCAGAACTGGGCTTGCACTCTAAAGCGAATCAGCCTGCATTAGCTTTAATTTCAGTTTAGCGCATTTTATTTGTGCGACGCTAAACAATTCCTCATTGCTTTTAAGCGCTGGATACTTCCTGACTGTGTGTGTGTATGAGGAAGTATAAAGGTGAGATATATGTGTGTAAAAGGTCATAAAATATCATTGGTTATAAACCACTAAGCCACCTTTTCCTGGAAGGTAAAATATGCTGCATTCCTCGCAAACAATTGCAAGCCACCACATCCTGAACCGCCAGCCCTGACATTTGTCATTCGATATCCAATGTTGTTCTTGCTTTGGCCTTGTTGATCTTGTTTTATTTTTTTCAACATAATAACATCTAATCATGCAGGTCTAGTGTAAACAACAGTCTATCCACACCCTTGGCTCTGTTTTTCTTCTTTCTCTCTCTCTCTTTCTCTCTCTCTGTCCCGCTCTCAGCTTAATTCCTTCGCTCTGTCTCACAGCACCACGCAGCGCTCCTGGCCTCGGATCACTTTAGAGAAAGTCGGTTTTTACAGCTCTGCTGACGTCAAACGCATAACTCACATACTGGGTGGGGTGCGACACCTTCGAGACTCGGGCTACAACTCCTGCACCACTGAGGCTTCAGAAACCAGGAGGAGATCTGGTTTCCATCGATTAATTTATTTAATTGAAGAACGACATCATCAGGGTATTTTTATTTCTTTTCAATGAATTCCTAAAGATGTTGGAAAACTTTACAAATTACAGCTTTACCTAGTGTTACAAAGCGCTGACACTGGAGACTTCTTCCACAATTGTTACAATTAAGAAAAACCACCTTAAAAGCAAATATGCACATTTTAAAATGATTGCATATTTACTCAGGCTAAAATGAGATAGCTATTTGTTAGCTAACATTAAAGGTCTGTATTTTGCATTAAAACATTTTTATGCACATCATAAAGCTCCAGAATTGCAACGAAATAAATGAGCCTGGGCATTCAATTTAAAAAGCAGAAGCTTATTTTAAAATTTTAAATTCTACAACATCCTACTAAGAGAAATATAGCGTATAGCTATATGGTCCATTATAATCAAGGTACGACTTGTGTAAAAACCCATTCGCTTTGCCCCTTCCATACAAATCCAAAGACCTTCGTGTTATTCGTATCCGTGCTCGAAAGTGTCAGGATTTGAACTCACAACCATCTTGCACATGACCTCAAGCGCACTGAGCTCCAACCCATAAAAGGTTGTGACATTCTTGCAAAGTGAATCTGTTTTGCTTAATTAATTAGATGGTCTGAAAGCAGCTAAGTGTTCCCGGTGATTGCTTTATTCAAGGTCAGAATGTTCCTCATGCCATCTTTGGAAAGAAAAGTACATGGTGTCATGCCCTTATTATGAACACTGTATTTAATTCCGTACATTTAGTTCATAGAATCGGACTCCGGTGAACGGCAGAGCCCGGTGCCAGCGTGCTGTTTCAGAGCTGATGTAAATGGAAAGTCTGAGAAATGCAAAAACTGAATTTCATCTCATTCACTTAAGAATGCCTCCAGATTTATTTATTTATTTATTTTTATTTTTTGCACACTGCATGAAAATGAGGCAAAATCACCGGCCCAGTCAACGGACAGAGATCAGAGGAGGGACCGGTTCGGGCGCCAAATCTTTTAACTGGTATTCGTTCCAGTGTTGAGGTCGAGCTTTCAACAAATGCAAACTCTAAGCGAGTCCAGAAAAGCCTTAAAGCAGAAATCCACGAAAGATTTAGCATGCTTTCAAACACTCTTTCATTAGACCTCTGGTGTGATTTCGTCTTTCTTTGATCAATTGAAAACCCGACCATCGTCACACTCGGACCAAAACAAGCAGTTCGGGACCATCTGAGGGGTCTGGTGTGATTGGGTTGGAGTGAGAAAATGAATTCATACCAACATGCAAAATAAGCAAAATACACCCAGCCCCGCTATCTGACTAATAAAATACTTTAACAAAACAGTAATTTATCCCAGCCTTTACGAATTCGATATTGTTACTATATTACTATATGATGAAATGTCACAAAAAGCCACAAAACACAAACAAAACAGTGAGTTGAAAGCGAATGAGTTTACACAGCTCTCGTTTGAGTTTAAAAATGTATTCAATAGTTTCTAATTTAACAATTAGCTAACAGGAAAATAAAACCCCCGGTACAAACGTTATCTTAAATTTTTTAGCCTCGATGTCAACATTAAGAAACATTTATAACTGCTGTTCTGAGGAAAATGCAAATGGTAAAACTAGAATAATGACCTAACAGTTTGCGTCCTGCAAGCTCAAATTTATCAAATGTCTGATTATTGAGACTTTATTTAATGTAAACTGATTCTTTCTGTAATGCTAGCAGCATACACTAACCACTACAGTGCCACATTCCTGACTAACACACACACACACACACACACACACCCTGTGTAACCCTGAACATTATAATAAAGACGGTAAATGAGTGCTAATGAATGGAAAACCGGTCCATCGTTCTGTGCACACAAAAGCATTTTTCGCTCCATATACAGAATCACGTTCATCTTTCGCTCCATATTTGGAAATAAGACTGACTGACAAGACCGTATATGGGACGTACTGTAGGCGTGGCTTCGTGTCCAGAAACAGGAAGGTTGTTTTCTCATCAGTGTTCATACTATACATACAGACAAATTAATTGTTAGTTAATTAGAGATAATTTGACAGGTAAAACCCATGTACATAAACATTCTCGCTGCTAATCCTACTCCACTAGTTAACCGGACAGGATTTCTTACAGGAATACAGTCTTTACAGTCTCACACTTACAGTTTTTCAAGTACACAACATTCAACAACTATACACGTTAAAATACAGTACACTACCGCTCAAAAGTTTGGGATCACTTGCAAAAATTTTTTTTGCTTTTCAAAGAAAAACACATTTTTTCAGGCAATTCACAAACAATTAAAGTGAGCCGGAGTTCTGAGTGTAATGGATCTGAACCCTATTGAGCTGTTGTTGTGGGAGGAGCTTGAGCATACAGATCAGAGGAAGACTCCATCAAGACAATCCATCTTGTGGCAGATCATACCGGAAACATGGGATGAAATCTGATCAGATTATCCTGAACAATTGATAGCCAGAATGTCTGCCAGGCTGGAATTGCTGCAAAAGGTCTTTTCTTTTATGAAGGCAAAATTTAAAGAACACATTCATCATTTCCATCAAAATCATTATTTCTAACTCTTGTCATGTCTTGTTCTTTTGCTATATTGTGTGTTATATGTGTGTTTCCTTGGAAAACAATAGAATTTCTAAGTGATGCCAAACTTTTGAGCGGTAATGTGTATAACGTGTATATGAAGTGAGTGTGCAATCACAGCTACTATATGACCAGCTGTGAAAGACCTGTGCGACACTATATTCAGTACCACACATTGTTCTTGTACCTTATACATCCATCCATCCACCCAGGAACCTCTGTAGTCCAACTAGGGACCGTGATTGTCTTTGTATTTATTCCCATTTTATGACTGGGACCTCCAGTCTACATTCACTCAGAAATCACACACTAACCACTATGCCACCGTGCTGCCAGCTTATACATCGCTATACAATAAATGACTCATATACAATAAATGGCATATGTCGTCACATTTTAACATATTTTGTTTATATGTTAACTAACACTAGGCAGTTGGCTAATCTTTGCAGATACAGCGGGAATTCTGAATGGCTGCTAATCAATTTGAGATAATTTGACATGATTGATTAATTAATGGATTTATTGATTCATTTATTCCTAATGCTAGCTAGTTTTCTAATGTGACATCTCAAATTCAAATTCAAATTCAAATTTTATTTGTCACATACACAGTCATACACAGTACGATATGCAGTGAAATGCTTTAAACAACTGCCCGTGACCTTAAAATAAAAGACTATGAAATAGAAAAATAAATATGGAAAGGAAAACGGAAGGTAAATTTAACTAAGTGTGTATGTGCTTAAAAGTTTAGAAGTTTTTCACTAATGTCAATTTGATATTTGAAGTGAACTCAGAGGTGATTTTTTTCCCTGACATAAGCTTATATGTTTTGAACTTGCACATACCTCACATGAGCGTGTGTGTGTATGTGTGTGTGTGTGTGTGTCTGTGTGAGAAAGAGAGAAAGAAAGAAAGGATTGACGTCTGTGTGAACCTGTCAGACCGCTAAATTCCCACTTCTCAATAATTGAACCAGATACCTGGATAGTGTAATGAGTGCGATGTCAGTTCATTAATGAAGAACACTTTAGTAAACAAGTTCAACCACCTCACCTGTGTGTCTCACACCTTTCTGATCAAAACACTAATTAGCCTGAGGACAATGTGTAGATGGAATTCTTCCAGTAAAGTTCCTGCATGGCCTAATTCTTTAGTAATAGGTCTACTTATGCATATCTGTGTGTGTGTGTGTGTGTGTGTGTGTGTGTGTGTGTGATTTCCGTGTGTATATATGTGTGTGTTGCATAAAAAAAATAATAATTAAAAATATATTTGTATTTACAGTTTCAAAATATCACTGTTCCTCTATAATCCTACAGGTGGCATGATCAAAGTTTGCTTATAACTGTAACAAAATCATAAAAAATAAATTGTCAACTCAACGTCTACACGCTTTATCCTGTGCACAGGGTCGCAGGTGGGTGGGGGGTGACGGGGAGCCTAGTAAAACTAGGCAGTTGGCTAATCTCTGCAGATACAGCAGGAATTCTGAATGGCTGCTAATCAATTTGAGATAATTTGACATGATTGATTAATTAATGGATTTATTGATTCATTTATTCCTAATGTGTGTATGTGCTTAAAAGTTTAGAAGTTTTTCACAGGAGACACAGGGCACGAGGCATGGTACACCCTGGAAGGGGTTCCAATCCATTGCAAGGCACACTCTTGTTCACACACAGTGGCCAATTTCGGAACGCCATTTAGCTTTATCTGCATGTCTTTGTACTGTGGGAGGAAACTGGAGTACCCGGAGGAAACCCACCAAGCAGAAGAAAAACATGCAAACTCCATGGCACACAGATCCTAAGGTGGGAATAGATCCCAGACCCCGGAGGTGTGAGGCGATACCACTATGTGCTAACCACTACTCCACCTACACTATGCTAAAATTGAATATCGAACTAGGATATTTATGAACTTGTGATACTTACAGAATTGCAAAAGAAATATTGTGATAATATAACACAAAAGTACAAGTCTACCTGAGTTTTCAATAACTAACTGGACTCCATATTAACATCAATTAACATCAACTGTTATGCTGAACTTCCAGCCTCCTAACACACAGTATGAATGCAGATCAATTCCTGCTCTCTGTTTCATCTCAGGGAGTTTTTCCTTGCCACTGTCGCCCTCGGCTTGTTCATCAGGGACGATCTGACCATTTTGATTCATAT
>JAOVVA010000044.1:16543127-16559840 GCA_028565275.1 Leiocassis micropogon | reverse complement strand
AAATAATTGCGCAAAAACATAACGCAAGCTTTTAAAATTAATTAAAAGAAGCTTCGAGGCAGAAGATTTTGCCTCGAACATCTTTTGTAATCGAATTACTCGAGTTACACGAGGAATCGTTTCAGCCCTAACGTGAAGGCAGATTTAGGTGTTTGTCTGAAGTAGATTTATCATGTGAGTCACTTTGAAATGTTCAGAGGTGGAGACTAGATACAGAAGTTTTAACACTAACTCTGCAACATTCTCTTTAGGAGATGAGCATTTTGAAAAATGTTCTTGTGGAACATTAGAATAACAACAAATATGTGTTGTTGTTTTTTTTGTTTTTTAATAGAACCAAAATATTCTCCTTTTCCAAACGGTTGAGATGTATCTTTATGGTAAAGGAATCTATATATTTTTATAAACATCAAGAGCACAAATGTTTTCTACTTTATTTCTCATGCTACGTGTTGACGCGGTTAAAAAGGTATATTATTAAGGACAGAGCGATGTATTTTTATTATTTATGTTTTATAATTTTAAGTATAACTTGCCTCAACCAAATGGTAGAGATGGCTCAATCAGGTTAAGTCCGAAACAATTTTTAAAATAAGACCTAGTGATCCAAAAATGTGGTCTTCCATGAAGGTTAAAAGCAGAATGTTGAAGTGTTAGCCTGACAACATTAGCAAACCTGTGTATATCACGCATCACGTTTATCAACTAACTACAAACAGATAGTAAACGTACAGAGATGTGACCGACGAGCCGTCTCTTCTCTCCCAGGAATCAAATCACAAGTTCAGTCTTCATTCTGAAGCTTGTGACTCGAGAAGTGTTAGGAAAGGATTTTCAGGAAAGTGGAAGTGTTTTATGAAATGTACAAATGCTTAATAAGCTTTTATTTCACAGATGTGTACATGACGGCGAGGTCACGCATGCAGCTGGAGAGCGAACATGATGAAACGACTTAACACGCAAACGGCAGCAATGTAACATGCAAGTTATCACACTGTAACGCAGGATTGACACCGAGTGAACACTGCGCTGAATCCAGCTGTGAACGTTTATGATTTATTTAGTTAATTAAAGCGTCCGACCCCGTGTTGGAGACTCCCCGCGGTTCTGGTGGTGCCTTGGCCCGGAAACGTAATGCAACCATGGCAACAGGTGTAGGCTGTTGTTATTTTTTATTTTTATTGCAAGCTTTTTTTTTTGTCTAGAAAGTGATTTCCAGGATGATGGGATCAGTTTCTGGCAGCGAGCACTGAGCGTTTCATCACCTGCAGTCAGGAGCTGTTTAAACCAGTCCAGACCAGACAGATCCGTCAGCAGGAGTCATGTTCGTGTGTGTGTGGTTACAGATGTTTGTCGCATAAAGTTCTTGTAGTTTTAGCTTATTACGTTTATCTTTTTGTGTTTGTTTCTGTTGGTCTGCAGTTTGCTTACTTCCTCTTTTTATATATATATAGTTATATATATAGTTTTATATATAAGTTGAGTCTCTTGACTTGAGCTCGTGTCTTGTGCTTGATTGAAGAGGAAGGTTATAAGATCAAACCTGGGGATTTCCATCGAGATCCCTAACGTCTCCGATTGCGTTGTATTATAACAAAGCCGTATGGACGTGTTGTACAAACTCGCACAGGAGAGCGGCCGGGCCGGTTCTGCTCCAAGACTCCATGAAGCATGACTTCGGCCGCCACCTGGAGGGGAATTTGAATATTTTTCCTTGTTAGTTTGAGTCATCAAAGAGAAACCGCAACTTCCTCATAGGGAAATCTGCCATCACGGACACACACACACACGCACACGCACACCCTGCACCACCGGTCTTCCATGCCTAGTCTGAGAAACACGTTCACTGCTCCCATAAAAAAAAAAATCAAAAGACACTTTTTACACTTCTTAAAAAAAAAATCTTAAGTTTTTACGTTGTTCTTGTTTTATAGCCGCTAGAAACATTTTCTCTCCTCTCTCTCATGTCGTATTATTGAGAAACTATAATGTGTAAAAACTTATCTTTCCGCTGACACTGGAGACTCCTCCCACATCGGTTAGTGAAAACTTCCCCGTGTCGAGAACGGAGCGTTTCCGTGAAGCCGTGCACGTCCCTGTGTACGAGCCGTTACTATAGCAACTGCCACGCCGTGTACTTTACCGCAGACATGCTCGGAGTTCAGCCGGGTGTCTACTCAGGTTGCCGCAGTCCACGAGCCGTGGTGTTGTTCCTCTAACCTTTTTTCTTGTTTTTTTTTCATTTTCTTTTCTTTTTTACTCAAAATAGATTCCCCCAACTCTACAGAGGAAGAAGTCAAAGAGGAACAAAAGGCAGCAGGGTCAGCCGGGCAACACGACGAAAGACGAGGACTGGACGACGTTCTCAGACTTCCACGAGATCACGCACATCGTCATCAAGGAGGCGGCGGTCACGGTGTACAGGCAGGATGACGGGAGGATGGTGGGTGTGCTTCAGATTCATGGTCTGCCCACGCCTTTATACAGTTTTATACAAAACCAGTTATTTAAAAAAATAAAAAATAAACGGCAACAATTTGCGCTATGGAGAGTTTGGTTTAACCTCCATGACTCACATGGCGGTGGGTTTGAATCCCAGACCTGGACTATTCTTATAACTTTTTCTGGGACCTTGGTGTTGAAAGTTCTTGGACGAAATCAGTCATTAGAAGGAATAGTCCAGCTTCGGGATTTGAACCCAGCGCCATGTGGGTCGCATAATGAAAAGCATAACGATAACGTGAGCTGATAAAACTTAACGCCGGTATAAAGAGAAAACTTCACACATTTTCGCTGCGTTCGCTGTATTTGGTAATCTAGCGGTGACGTTTCTCGTTCGCTCCTCCGACCCGCCGCCAATTTTGTGTAGATGTTTGATGTTTTTAACGTTTCCACACGCTCATACGGAAATATGGGGGAAAAAATGTATCATTTATCTTCTTCCCCTCCTGTGTTGCTGAGGAGCCAATCAGCTTATGAAACTGGAATGATTGACAGCTGTGCAGGTGGATTTGATATGACCTGACACCCAGAAAGCCCCGCCCCTTCCTCGCCCCCTGACAATTTCTTGTCTTGTCTCCTCTTGATTTACTGATTTGAGAGAACTTGAGTGTCTTTACTTTCTCACTCGGTAAATGGAGAACGCTTCGAGTTCCACAATGTGTACTTAAATCTATACGTGTGTGTGTGTGTGGTGTGTGTGTATGTGTGTGTGTGTATACATATTGTGTAATCATGTGATTTACGGTTCGGCTGTAGAATACTCTGGTGTCTTTTCCCCCCCTAACAGGAAGTGCGCTTCTCCGGTCGCGAGGAGGCCCTGGCCTTCGCCAGTCTGATAGACGGCTACTTCAGACTGACAGTAGATGCGCATCACTTCCTGTGCACCGAGGTGGCGCCTGTCTCCGTAGAAACCAACCTACGTGAGGGATGTCACGGCCCAATCAGGTAAAATCTGTGCTGTTTTTTCTCATTCTTTTTGTTTTCTAAGTGAAGACGCGTACGTGACGTGATGTGTGTCTCCTGCAGCACCGACTACGCCGTTCATAAACTCAAACAGGAAGGCTACGAGGAGGGGATGTACATCCTGCGCTGGAGCTGCGCGAATTACGAGCACGTCCTGCTCACCGTCATCTGCAACGAGGTTCGAGTCAAACTCGCGAGGTCTAATCCAGGCTCAACAGATCCAGAGTTCAGATCCAGTCTTAAACATGCATTTTATTTATATACTGTATATAGTTTTTTTCATGCCGCAGTTATTAATAAAAAAAACGAATTAACTAGATTAATTCAGTTAACTACTGTAGATTAATGTATCTAAAATTTATTAGATTTTTCTTGAATTGCATTATTTCCGAACCATGTTTATATTTTGTCCTCATGTGATTCTCTTTCCAGAGGGACACCTCGGGTGAGATCATGAAGACCTTCAAGAACTTCCAGATCGAGAGGACGGAGGGCGGGTTCCGTCTCTGTGGGACGGAGCTGGAGAAGCCGACCCTGAGGGAGCTGACTGACCGGCTGTGTGGTCACTGTCTGAGCACGGACAACACCACGCTGAAGCTGGCACGAGGTTGTCCTCCTCAGCCCCGAGGTAGGAATGAACACACGCCTCTAATATACGGAAATAAACAGATCAAGTCTGAGATAACTTATATTTTTTCAATGACTTGTTGTTGCTGGATTTGATCTGATGTCCCTCTGCATTTCAGAGCTGTCTAATCTCCTGATGATGACGCGGCCGGACTCGGTCACCCTGCCGACCCCGAGCACCGTCTTCAACCGCATCAACAAAGAGGACATCGTACAGGTTCGCAGCCGATCCTGAGCTCTGCCTCACACGTCTGATCCGTGACCAGATTTCATCTTGTGTGTTTGAGTCACTGCTGAATCACTGGGCTTTCCGTCGCACTGCCGCGTATCAGATTTAACCTTTTAACCACAGAGCTGGACTTTTCAGTCACCTAAATGCACTGAATCGCTGAATCATTTAGTCTCTGAATCACTGAGCCACTAATTCGTTCAGTCACTGAATCATTTGAGCCACTGAATCGCTCAATTATTGATTCACTGAGCCACCGAATCGCTCGGTTTCTGAATCATTGAGAATCATAGAGTCACCGAGACCCAGAATCACAGAGATACTTAATCATTAAATCAATAAATCGATGACTTCCTGTCTCACTTCGTTACTGGATCTTTGAGTATTCGGGCTCTGAGTCAACTAACGAACAGCGGTTGAATTTCCTGTTGTGTGTAAACTGACCTTTAGATCAGAGGGAAGATTTATACCCCCCCCCCCCTTTATTTATTATTATTATTTTTCTTTTATTTTTCTTTTAATAAAACCTTTAAACCCAAGAGCGGTTATTAAAAACTGAATCAATTTGATTTTAAAATCAATTTAACATTACCATTAAAATTAAATAAACATTATTAATCTAGTAGAAAACTAAACCCAAACAATCTACATCACTTCCTGTTTTACTGATTAATTTCATAATAATCATCACTTCCTGTTTTTACCTCGTAGTGCTAGAAAGATTGAGATGAAAGATTAAGACGAAGAGACAGAGAGAGACTGACAAAGACATGTGCAGACAGACAGGGAGTCTATCCCTGAGAGGGACAGGGGACAAACTGATAAACTGATAAAGCAGTGTGTGAATGAAGAACAAACTGTCTCTCTCTCTCTGTCTCTGCCCCCTTTCTGTCTGTCTGTCTCTCTCTCTCTCTCCGCTCCACAGGATGTACACTTAGGTAAAGGAACTCGTACAAACATTTTCTCCGGCACGTTGCGACTGAAGAGCGACAAGGACAGTCTGATCAGCTTCAACAGTGAGGACGTCCCTGTGGTCCTGAAGGTGATCGGAGCAGGACTTAAGGACGTTTCAGTAAGTGTGTGTGTGTGTGTGTGTGTGTGTGTGTGTGTGTGTGTATGAGTAGAATTGCAGACTTCAGTTTTACAATGACCTGAGAAATCCAACACTCCAGTTTACGAGTCCCTAAAAATAAAGAGGGAAAGATGGAAAGACATGAGGACAGTGAGACTACAGAATGATTAAGAGGTAGACAGTGAGACAGAGTCAGTGCGATAGAGATTAAGACAGACAATTAGAGATGGACAGTAAGACAGATAGATGCTGAGGCAGACCATATATAGAGAGACATCGAGACAGACGGACAAACAAATGATGAGACAGGAGTTCAAACAGACATTTAATAGATGGATGTAAAGACAGACAGGCAGAGAGAGACGGAGAGAGATGGGCAGGGGCCAGAGACAGCTAGACACCAATACAGACAGTGAGACAGATGAAAAGATGGGGACAGAACAGTGAACAGTGAAAAAGAAACGTATGCACAGAAAGTTAGACAGGAACTGAGACAGACAGACAGACAGACACATTAAAACAGACAGTGAGACAGATAGACGTACAGAGAGTGAGACAGTAAATGTTAGCTGCATATCCACTGTGTTGCGTTGTGGAGTGTCCTAATGAATAAAAGCCGCTATACTGAGACTTTGTTCGTTATTGCGTTAGCTAAGCTTTACCTGCGCGGTTTTGTAAGCTGGCTGGCGTGACGCCGTGTCTCGGTTTTTCTCCCCAGGGCTTCTTTGAAACCGTGAGTCAGATGCATCAGGTCTCGCACAAACACATGACACATCTGTACGGCATCTGCCTGCACAGCATGGACAGTAAGTGTCTCCGCACACCACAGCGTAACGCACACGTCTCGCGGGTTTAAGAAATCGTGCGCTAACGGCTTTTTTTCCCCAGTAATCATGGTGGAGGAGTTTGTGCAGCACGGACCTCTGGACTTGTTCATGCGCGCTCATCACGCCGACCTCACACCCTCCTGGAAGTTTCAGGTTGCCGAGCAGCTCGCTAGCGCCCTCAGCTACCTGGTGAGACAAATCGCACCGTCTCGTGTTTAGCGTCACCTGTTAACGTATGAAGGATGTTAGCGAAATGTAAAATCTCTGAACAGTCTGATTCTTCCCTGTGGTTTTTAATGTTACGTATGAATGTTTCCGTGTTCTTCAGGAGGATAAGAAGCTCGTCCATGGCTTCGTGTGCACTAAGAACATACTGTTAGCCAAAGACGGTCTGGAAGGACATCAGGCTCCGTTTATAAAGCTCAGCCAGCCAGGAGCCTCCATCAGTGCTCTCAACCGAGAAGGTAAGGAAGAACAGAGCTCATAAAATACTACAGACCCCGCCCTGGTGTTGGTTTGGGACACGCCCACAGTGGGCTGATGATGTAATGCCTTTAGTGAATAAGGCTTGTCCAGTATCTGACTGTTTTATATTTCTGTAATTTGTTGTTAAGCAGTATAATAACTTGTGTGTGTGTGTGTGTGTGTTGTGACAGAGTGTATCGATAGGATCCCGTGGATCGCCCCGGAGTGTGTGAAGAACCCTAAAGCGCAGAACGTTGCTGCGGATAAGTGGGGCTTCGGGACGGCGCTGTGGGAGATCTGCTACAACGGAGACGTGCCGCTCAGGGACAAGAAGCGCGCCGAGGTGCTCGTCTCTCTCACCGCTCGTCTCTCTCACTAATTTTATTCATGGATATGTAAATGTATTTACATTTACGTGTGTGTGTGTGTGTGTGTGTGTGTGTGTGTGAGTAGAAGGAGTGGTTCTATGAAGCCGAGGGCACTCTGGTGATTCCCAACTGCAGCGAGCTGGCCGAGCTCATCACCCAGTGCATGAACTACGACCCCAGGAAGAGACCGTTCTTCAGAGCCATAGTGCGAGAGCTGGACCGCATCAAGGAACAGAGTAGGCCTCCACTGTTCACTACAAGCATTACACCTTGTCATAGACACACACACACACACACACACACACACACACACACACACACACACTTACCACTCTCTGTCTCTCCTCAGACCCGGCGATGGTGTCGGGTGACGTTCCCGTGCAGGAGATCGACCCCACGATGTTCGAGAGCAGATTCCTCAAGAGCGTCCGCGAGCTGGGAGAGGTATGGCTTCTTACCACTTACACACACGCACACACACACACACACATGCACACACGCTTCGCCTCTTTCCTCAGTGTGTAAGATAGTGTGTGTGTTGCAGGGTCACTTTGGGAAGGTGGAGCTGTGTCTGTACGACCCACACGGGGATCACAACGGGCAGCTGGTGGCCGTCAAGTCGCTCAAGTCTGAGACTGAAGGAGCCGAGTGCAGCAACCTGAGGAGGGAGATCAACACCATGAGGGAGCTTTACCACAACAACATCGTCAAGTACAAGGGGATCTGTACTGAGGAGGGTCAGAACACACACACACACACAAACATGCACACACAAACATGCACACACACAAGGAACATAAGCGCAGATAAAAATAAATGATATACAATAATAAAACAAATAAATACATTTCCACTCTTAGTAATATGGTTACTTTTATTATCTTATTGTTTTAATAATAATATTTTTTTTGTTGTTGTATATAGTAAAATGTTAAGAAAAATTACATTACATTACAAATTACAAATGTGTGTGTGTGTGTGTGTGTGTGTGTGTGTGTGTCAGGTGGGAGAACGATTAAGCTGATCATGGAGTATCTGCCTGCGGGGAGCCTGAAGGACTATCTGCCCCGACACAAAGCCCAGACGAACCAAAAGCGCCTGATGCTCTACGCCATGCAGATCTGTCAGGTACTGACCTCTTCATCATCATCATCATTAGTCTAGTTTAGTCTAGTAGCTGTCCTCTATCTTACCCTGTGTGTGTGTATGTGTGATAGGGAATGGACTACCTGGGCTCTCAGAACTACATCCACAGAGACCTGGCGGCGCGTAACGTGCTGGTGGAGAACGAGACGCTAGTGAAGATCGGAGACTTTGGTCTGACCAAGAGTATCAAAGACAACGAGGAGTACTACACGGTCCGGGAGGAGCAGGACAGCCCGGTGTACTGGTACGCACTCGGACACACCCACAGCACATCCCCCCCTCCCCCTGTTTTTTTTGTTTTTCCCCTCAGGGAACGTCTCTGTGGTAACTGTGTTGATTTTATTCCATATGTTGACGTGTTTACTGATAAAGAGCTGCTGCTGTAGAGCAGGACACGCCCAGAAGGGGGGCGGGGCATACACACTTCTAAAGAGCTTTTATTTTAAAATCTTTTTCCATTTTGGTCCAGTTTTTCATCCAGTAGATTTTCTCCACAGTTCCATTAAATTTTAAATGTAACGCATCTTCAAAGGTTCTTTGAAATTCTCCCTTTGATCTTTTAACCTCCCGTATGTGAACGCTCCGTACGTGTGTCTGTTCTGTTAGACACCTATTTAAAGGTTCTCTGATGTTCATGTGCAGGTACGCGCCCGAGTGTCTGATCCACCGAAAGTTCTACAAAGCCTCAGACGTCTGGTCTTTCGGGGTTACGCTGTACGAGCTCATGACCTACTGCGACCGCAAGATGAGTCCTCCTGAGGTAAAACATCCTGAGGAAGCGTCCTGTGAGGAGATCCCTGTGGTCTCTGTGTTCCTACCAGAACATCCTGTTACACAGCGCTGGCACTGGAGACTCCTTACACTGATGTTACAGCAAACCTCACAATTTTAATGATTACAGTTGTTTATTTGTTAGTTTTTATGGTAAACTGCTTTTGGTTATATTTTGGTCTCACATTTTGTTTCTTCTCACAAAGATGTTCCTGAACACGATTGGACGATCACACGGTCAGATGACGATGGCACGACTGGTGAAGGCTCTGGAAGGTGGCTGGAGACTGTCCTCTCCTTCGTCCTGCCCAGATATAGTGAGACACCTACTCCTTCTGTACACTCTCCTGATCTATGTTCTTCACCTTCTTCTTCTTAACATTATCACGTTCTCCTTCTTCACCTTCTTACATTCTCCATATCATGTTTTCCTTCTTTGCTGTCTCACGTTCTCCATCTCACATTCTCCTTTTCCTCCGTCTCACATTCTCCTTTTCCACCATCTCACATTCTCCATCTCACATTCTCCATCTCCACCGTCTCACGTTCTCCGTCTCACGCTCTCCGTCTCATGTTCTCCTTCTCCACCGTCTCCGTCTCATGTTCTCCTTCTCCACTGTCTCACGTTCTTCATCTCACATTCTCCTTCTCCACCGTCTCAAATTCTGCTTCACGTTCTCCTTCTCCACCGTCTCAGGTTCTCTGTCTCACGTTCTCCTTCTCAGGTTCTCCGTCTCCACCATCTCATTTTCTCCTTCTTCACCATCTCATGCTCTCCGTCTCACGTTCTCTCTCACATTCTGTTTCACATTCTCCTTCTCCATCTCACATTCTCCTTCTCCACCATCTCACATTTTTCTTCTTATGGTCTTCATCTCACTTTCTTCATCTCACATTCTCCTTCTCCACCATCTCACGTTCTCCTTCTCCAATGTCTCACATTTCGTTTCACATTCTCCATCTCACGGTCTCTTTCTCGACCGTCTCACGTTCTCCGTCTCCACCGTCTCACATTGTTTCACGTTCTCCTTCTCCACGGTCTCTCGTTCTCCTTCCCACGTTCTCTGTCTCCACCATCTCACGTTCTCCGTCTTACGGTCTCCTTCTCATGTTCATCTCACGTTCTCCTTCTCCACCGTCTCACATTCTCCTTCTCCACTGTCTCACATTCTGTCTCACGTTCTCCTTCTCCACTGTCTCACATTCTGTTTCACGTTCTCCTTCTTACGTTCTCCTTCTCACGTTCTCCTTCTCCACCGTTTCACGTTCTCTGTCTCCACCGTCTCACGTTCTGTCTCCACCGTCTCACATTGTCTCACGTTCTCCGTTTCCACCATCTCACATTCTCCGTCTTACGTTCTCCTTCTCATGTTCTTTCTCTCGTTCTCCTTCTCCACTGTCTCACATTCTCCTTCTCCACTGTCACATTCTGTTTCACGTTCGCCTTCTCCACGGTCTCATGTTCTCCGTCTCCGCCATTTCACGCTCTCCGTCTTACGTTCTCCTTCTCCACCGTTTCACATTCTCCTTCTCCACTGTCTCACATTCTATTTCACGTTGTCCTTCTCACATTCTCCTTCTCCACCATCTCACGTCCTCCGTCTCACGTTCTCCGGGTAACGTTCTCCTTCTCACGTTCTCCGTCTCCACCATCTCACATTCTGTTCCATGTTCTCCTTCTCCACCGTCTTAAGTTCTCCTTCTCACGTTCTCCTTCTCCACCGTCTCACATTCTGTTTCACATTCTCCTTCTCCTCCATCTCATGTTCTGTCTTCTCCATGTCACATTCTCCGTCCCCACCATCTCACGTTCTCTGTTTCACGTTCTCCTTCTCCACCATCTCACGTTCTCCTTCCTCACCATCACACTTTCTCCTTTTCCCCATTCTCATGCTCCTTATCTCCTCATTCTCTACATTCTTTACACTCTCTTCCTCCAAGTTCTCACCACGTTCTCCTCCTCCACGTTTTGCAGGTGTACACACAGATGCGGAGGTGCTGGGCTCCCGCTCCAGAGGACCGAGTTGACTTCAAAGCTCTGATCGAGGTGTTCGAGCGCCTCTTGTCGAGTGAAGAGCTCAGTTTGGTGCGCAGCTGTTAGACCGCTCACTTTTATCTCCTTCTGTTTCCTGTCTCCTTCTCTTTAAAACGCCTGAATTCGTCTGAGATTCTGCAGTGGTAACCGAGCGAGAGGGATGGGTTTTTTAGGTCAGGAGACCCCTGAGCGCTTAGACAATGAAGATCTGGACAGATTAGAAATAATTAAAGGAATAATTCTCCATGTGGTGATGTACATTTACAATGATGGATGTTATTGGTTCAGATATTGATATATAAAAAAAATGCCACAATAACTGCATAACAGATTTTATTTTGCTCGACTTTAGGGAGCGAACCCTCATTAGGGACATGAGTTCAGATGATAAAGTTCTAGAAGTGACATGATATATTTGATTCAATATTTGAAGCAATGGCATTTTAACTAATCAGGAAAAAGAAAGCCCCGTCTCTCGCACTAGTATTTGCACAGGCTAAGTGGCGTGGCTTTGGAGAGCATGCTAAAATGATTTTGTTTGAAGAAACAGCTTTAGCTAAAATCGCTGACTTGTATGTTTAAGGCCGATTGTCTGCGTTAGAGACAGAACTCGTGCGTCACAAAGATTTATTATACGTGTTTTATTTATTTATTAAATGATCAAATCTGCTCTGTGTTTTAGCTTTTTTAAATCAAAGCTAAAATTGATTTAAAGTAATTTTAGCTTGATCCCGCCAGTTTCATGTGTAAACAAAAAAAAACAAGGATTTTTCTAAATACAGTAAGGTCTGACATTTGCCAGATTATTGGTTAAAAAATACATACATGATTTATATCTAAAAAAAAAAAAAAGATTTATAAAATATTTGCATTAATGATGTGGTGTGCTAAGTCAGGGAGGACAGTGATATTCGCGTGTGCTAACCGTCCCGATCTCAAAAAGTCTCATGGAAGAGCGAAACCGCTTTAAACCTACACTGAAATCCCTCGTCACGTAACGCGGGTTAGAGGCTGCAAGTCGGAAACCTGATCAAAATATAATTAGAATGTTAAATAAAAAAAGCGCAGACGTTAGCATGTTTGAGGTACGTATAATAATTATGTAATAAAATAATTATTATAAATTATAATACTAATAATAATTATAAAATAGTAAAAAAGCGCTATCTGTGTGAGCACGAAAAAGAAATATCCGAGGTTGTGTTTTGAGAAATTCACTGTTTTGAGAGACAATTTAAAAACACAATCTGTTTCTGAAATGACCTCAATGTGCTGATGTGTCACAGTAATATAGACTCTGTCCAGTTTTTTTAACTGTTTAAGTTAAAAAAAAAAAAAGATGTATTCGTCCATAGACATTTTTTTTTTTCTTTACTCAATGTTAATGTTTAATAAGTCAGGTGAAAAATTATTCTCTAATTCTCTCTTGCAAAAAACCCCAAAAAAAACCCACAATGTTGTGGCTTGACATTATGAGACTCTTTAACCTTGAGCTGCTCCAACCTTGTTCACAATAAAACACTTAACAGTTGTGGAGGAATCTCATGGCGGTGTGACTCTTAAATTCTGTACTTGTGTGTGTGGTTTTTTTTTTTTCTTTTCTTTTTCTAATATCACACACTTGTGATTTCTATCTCCATCAGTACATGTTCACGCAGCATTGTCTGAACCAGAAATATACGGTGTTTGTTTATACACCGTATATTTACACAAATACACAAGCTAATACACGAGAGCACAAAGTCATGCTGACTCGAAATCATGAGATAGAAGGATAAAATCTCATTAAGAAAAGAAAGTCACGATTATGAGAAACCCCTATGTAATGTTTCCTCCTGTGTGTCAGAATCAATCACACTATTCCCATGTCGTCTTTAAATATACAGGATATATTTTTATGTTTTAAATAGTTCTATAACAAATATACATCATGCTATCCTCTGCAGTTTGCACAGAATCCTCACATAGCACGTAAATTACGAGGGATCTGGATGTTAGCGATAATCAAATTTTCATCTTTGCAGCTTTGTTATTCATGTTTTTGTCAAATTCATTAAAACCTTCTCTTTATCAATAAAATTCTCTTTATTTTATTGGTGAAAGCTTTCTGGTATTTTTTCATTACACATCACATTTCTGAGAAGTAAATCAGCAAGTTACACTCTTACGCCTCATCTTACACTCATCGTGTGTCATGTATTAAAAAAAAAAAAAAAAAAGATTTATGCAAAATCACTTTATAAACTTGTATTTTACCGAAATAAATTATTTTACATTTTCCCTGTTTCATTGAGTTTTTAATATAAATAGAGTTTTATTAGTGTTCTTACTACAGTATATCGCTACTGAACGGTCGAGTGTTCTGAATCTTTCCGGTTCCTGTGCTTGAAGTCCGAGTCATGGTCCGTCCAGTTCCTCGAAAGACAGCGAGTCTGTCCACGCTACCAGCTTGTCCACTTCACTTTCCCAGCATTCCTGTCTCTCTGCGTCATGGACAGGTCCACTCAGGGCCGGGCCCTGAGGACCCGCTGTGTCTAAACATGAAACAGAACGTTTTTCAGTAACGTCACGGCTCTTGATATCCAGGAAAGATGCTGAAATACTGATACGAGGGCTGTGAGTTAGATGCAGCACTGCGATGTTCTTATTAAGTATAGTGTTTTTAATTGTGTATTAATCTAATACCTTCCTCAGTCAGATAATTGAAGGAGCTGTGGCTTCTGACTAATCACAGGAGGTGTGGCCTCTGCTCCTGTCTTAGTGAAGGACGTGTGTGAATGGGGAGTGGCCACTGTGCGTCAGTCAGTCACTCTTAGTAAAAATGAGGTGTGTCTCAAACATGCCAAGGCAATTGTGTTACAACCTGAGTATCTGTCCAGTAAAGTAGGTGTGGCCTGTGTGCCTGTCTAATAAAGGAGGTGTGGTTTGTGTGACTGTCCAGTAAAGGAGGTGTTACCTGAGTATTGTCTAATAAAGGAGGTGTGGCCTTTGTGACTTATATAATAAGGGAGGTGTGGTCTTTGTAGCTATCCAGTAAAGGTGGTGTGGCCTGTGTAACTGGCCATTAAAGGAGGCGTGGACTTCTGTGTTCGTCACGGTGACATGACAGCATGTATCTGTGTGTGATATTTTTAACATTATTTCCTGCATGAGAGAATCACCTGGAGTTCCACAGAGCAGGTAGATCCGTCTCATTTGCTCGACCCGAGTCTGTCTGCTGTTGCGTTTCTTCGAGCTCCTTGGCCTTGGGCCGTAGTCTTTAAATCTGTGACCACATATAAATGTTATATCCTCATGCAGTCTGTAAACACTCTTAACACTGTACACGGCAGTACTTCAGTGCTTTTATAACCCTGATGAGTTCGTCGTTTCTCCACTCATAGATCTTCAGCTGAGGTTTGATTAAAATTGCGTTATTAAAGAAGACACCGCTTAAACAATTTATCAACAACCAACCAAAAGACGGAATGTCGTGAACCAGCTTTTATCTCGGAGCTCACGTTTTGTGAAGTCCTTTAACAAGCTGCTTGATTTCACTGCCTGGGACGCCATAATGGGCTGCAACCTTCTCTGGACGCTCGATCAGGTCGCCCAGCGCTGGAGGAACCAATGAGAGAAAGATAAGCCTATATGTTGTTAAATGTGTGTAGATATTAATATATAAATATATCTCATGCATTCAAAATTGAGTGTCTCAGAATAAATGATCCATCTCTCAATGTATCACACTTACGTTCTTCCTCCGTTGAATATCCAGCTCTTGTGGTGGCGATTTGAACCCATTTGCTGAGATACTCCTCAAATACGATTCTGCACACCACCCTGGAAGTACAGGAGATCATTGGGCGCAGGTATTAAGTGTGTGTGTGTGGAGCAGTGAAGTGAGAGAGCAGAGATACTGTTGTGTGTGAGAGCGAGCAGTGAACACTGACACGGAGCCACCGTCTCTAAACCCCAGAGCATCGCTGGTCTCGCCACTGTCCTCTACACCTTTCCTTTCATTCTCTCTTTTATCACACAACACACCTGACACTTTTCTCCACCCCTTCTAACCTGCTCGTACACATCTATTCACCTTCTTTCCACTGTTGGTGCGTAACCCAGTAACCCAGTAACCCAGTGTAGGGATCTGTTCAATGACGGAACCTCAAAGCAATTTCAGAAGTCACTCTGGATAAGAGCGTCTGGCGAACGCCTAAATGTAAATGATTGCCACAAATGGCTTCCAGCTGGATTCCACATCTGTCCATTTAAACAGGTGTTTATTAACAGCTCGATTTAGTACTGCTAACCACCAGACCACACCCTGCCATCCCGTTACTCTCTCCAACCACCAAAGGGGTGAAAGCTTGACCTCCAAGACCCAAACAAATCCACTGTATATGGAGGATCTTTATAGACTTTAAACTAAGTAATTTACATGATGCATTCCATATGATATCATGACACTTTAGATGTCCTAAGTTCTTACTCTCCGTCTCTTGTTTCTTCATCATCCTGCCTGAGGACTGGACCTGAGAGAGTCTCAGCAGCTTCCATACTGGAGCTCTAAAGCACACACTGCTGTAGTCCTGGACAGATTTACAGCCTGAAGCACAAAAACAGGTAGAAATAGGTACAAGTCGACCCTAAATACAGCCTGCAGGTAAGATCTTAGATAAAAGTTTAGTTAGAGGTTAACCAGTTTTACACAAAGCTAAACATATTGTTTCATGTTATCAAGTCAATATATATATATTTTGTAAAATTACTATAAAAATCCAAATCAGCATGTGTGTTAAAGTTATTATGTGTGTAAAACTCATTACATATTAAAGTCCACTTACATTTGGCGGTATTGTTTCACGAGCCCATGTTTTTTAGCCGTTGCATAGCAACAATACAACATAACACACACATACACACACACACACACGCTCGGTGATGTAAGGACGACACCAACAACGACAACTTTTTTTTTTCTTCCAAAAGTGAATTTTATTACAAAAGAGTAAGAGAAAAGCACAAATATATATCATGTAATGACATTAGGACCGGTTCTCCCCGTCCTCTCGCGCAGCTGCGACACCTTCAGCGCGATGTTCAGCAGATCCACCAACTTCACCTGACGGACATAAAAACAGTCTGTTAAAATAAACTGGAGGCTTCAGACTGTAGTGCAGTGTGGAGGAGCAGAACCCGGCTATGATTCATTTAGTTTAAGTTGGGATTCTTTTAATCAACAAACTGATTTAACTTGATTTATTTAAATCATTCAGATTGTTTAAAATGAACTTAATTGTAATATGCTCAATTTTATTCTTTATAATTAGTTTCAGAAATGTTGGAGCAAAAAATCCCTATGAATTGATAATATTTTTAAAATAATAATAATTCACGCTTAAATCAAACACTTATAATATCAATCAATCAATCAATCAATCATCAGTGTTTATTTTCCTCTATTAATTATGGGGTCCAGATGATTTTAAAATCAGAAATCATTTCTTGTGTTTGAAAAAAAATGTTAAAACAAAACTTATAAATTCTATAATTATAAATTCATCATAATATAATAATCTATTAAAATATTTATCCAAGTTTTTCTTTTCCTGAAGTTTGTATACATTGTTTTGGCAATTTCTCTCTACACTGTAAAACAATACTGAAGGCGTTTATTATCCAAAACACACAATAATCTCCTTTGAACAGTTGATATTGAGATGTAT
>JAOVVA010000044.1:16508863-16526697 GCA_028565275.1 Leiocassis micropogon | reverse complement strand
TTTTATTTGTCACATACACAGTCATACACAGTACGATATGCAGTGAAATGCTTAGACAACTGCTCGTGACCTAAAAAACAGGTGGACAGGTGTCTTTTATACTGATAACAGATGCCATTAATACAGGTAACGAGTGGAGGACAGAGAAACCTCTTAAAGAAGAAGTTACAGGTCTGTGAGAGACAGAAATCTTGCTTGTTTGTAGGTGACCAAATACTTATTTTCCACCATAATTTGAAAATAAATTCTTTTAAAAGATCCTACAATGTGATTTTCTGGATTTTTTTTTTTCTTATTTTGTCTCTCATAGTTGAGGTATACCCATGATGAAAATCACAGGCCTCTCTCATCTTTTTAAGTGGGAGAATTTGTACGATTGGTGGCGACTAAATACATTTTTGCCCCACTGTACATGATGATGTTATACACAGTGCATGTGGGAAGTTAAATAACTGTACATCAGGTGCATCCGCAAGTTGAAAAGAGAGAATGAGTGGACATGATTGTATCAGTGCAAAAAGCCCTAAAACTGATTAAAGCCCTAAAACTAGCGCAGTGGGTTTGTGCGTTTGCAGTATGGAGGCATTTCTTACTTTTTGCAGAGGAAATAACTTCACCATCGGGCTCCTGATTTTATAACATACTGTATAACCTCCTCTACCACTCAGTCTACTGTACCTTTTCTTTTCCTGAGAAATACGTGATGATACTCCATATCTTTGCACCCAGGGTGCTGCGACCTCATCGAAGAGAAAGGCCTGAGCTTGTGCAAAACAACACATCACAGAGCACGATCTGGCAAAAGATTTCAGTCCTTACTAGCTATAGAGCTTCAGGTTCAACCCAAAAACAAGCGTTCCTCTGCAGGATTTCCGAGATCGTGATGTCTGAGGCGTCTGAGAGACACGAGACAGTGGAGTACAGATATTACCGAGCGAGTTTCACAGCAATTAGCGGAAAAGAGGAGGGAGGTGTGATGCAGTCGGCATCAGGACAATGTGCTGAGAGGGTTTAACAGGCTCGCGTACCCTCCCTCTAAAGCCCCATGGTATTTTCTGATTAAAGTGGATGTTGAGGCCATCTGTGGAGTATTAAGTTACACTCTGACTATGTGTGTGTGTGTGTGTGTGTGTGTGAGAGAGAGAGAGACCCTGAGTTCCTTGTATAAGTCCTCTGACACATGGCTCTTGTTTTTATAAATGTCTCTTTAGCACTACGATGCACAAAATCCCACATACACACACACACACACACACACATACACACATACACACACTTCTATTGGCTGTCTGGTTATGTTTTCACCACTCCCGCCTGCTCTCACTGGACCCGGCATACACAGGGAGGCGTGAGCACCGACATCCGTCCCCCGCTCTCAGATCTCAACACAATAATACTGCTTTATGTTTTCAAAGAATTTCACATCCAGGGGTTTTTCATCCCACCGACTCGGATTGTTCTGCGTCCGTGATGGCGTCTGGGGAAAGGAAATGCCAAACTGGAGCTAGACGGGGACAGTAGGAGGGGACGCTCGTGCCAAACCTGGAGCAGGACAGGTAAGGATTTACAAAGTCTTGAAACTTATAAAAAAAGTTACATCTATTTCATGTAGAATGTGTTTTTCCTTCATGTGAAGTGATTTTTCTTGTACACATTATCATGATAATGAGAAGAAACGATTGTTGAGTGAGGACAATGGGAAGATGGGCTCCAGAGCTGCACGGGACATGCGCAGGGTGTAATGTCATCTCAGTGTGCAGACGTGTAGACGTTTGGGACGGTTTTAACCCACGCAAGGTCTCACGTAACCGCTCTGCAAATGCCCTTATTGTGTTTGGCGGCGAGCCACGGTGATCTGCACGGTCCAAGCTCTGTCAACAGAGTGGAAAAAAAAGGAAATGGAGCAAGACAGAAAAAAAATTAAAGTTGGTAAAGAAAAGAAACAGATCTAAAAAACAGATGTGAGTGTGTGTGAGAGAGAGTGAGCGCGAGAGAGACAGGCAGAGGGGATAAAAAAGGAAAGGTCTTTATGACACAGTCCTGATTGTAAAAGACAGAGAGACAGTAGGACATTCCACACCCTCCAAGGGTCAGAGAGGGACACACGCGGGCTTTGGCCTCCGTCCTCAACCCCAAACTCCAAATAGACAAGAAGGAATGAGGTTGTGTGCCGAGGAAACCGCGCCGCCGAGGGGGCCGTAACAGGAAGAGTGGAGCGGCCGTTACAGTCGCACTCCATTGTGTGAGAATAAACCAGAGCGAGCTTTTAATCTATGGGCTGGAAAAAGACGAGTCTAAAATCTTAAGGTCTGATGTGCGGGCAGGAGTTCTACTCCATAAACACGCGCGGTTAGACGTCTCTGAGTCACTGCGGGCAAATTGAGCTGAACGCAGAACTCCCGGGTTTGGAACCGACAGCAGAACCGAGCTCGAGTTCTGTTTACTCCAACTGAGTTTCTATACCGTGTCTCATCCATTCCAGGACCCCCCCCCTCCTGAGTGCTGAAACCCTGCTGGAAAAACCTCCGCTTCCTCCCACACCGCGCTGTTTACGCTTTCACGTCTGAAGCCTTTAGGAGATTGTGAATTGTCACAGATTCAAAACCAATTTGTGGTCTGAGAAAGAATGAAGGAATGCAAATGGAGAGAAATGTATTTAAATAAGAGCAGGGCTTTATTTTTAGGGGGGGGGGGGGGTAAAGTAGGAAAGAGGGGAGTGTGTGTGTGTGTGTGTATGTGTGTGTGTACAAAAATATGTGCTTATACAGTAGGAAGAAATGATCAGTTTGACTGAGGGAAGGGAAAACCATTTACGTAAAAAAACATGAAAAAATAAAACATTCCCAGCTTTTTGTCCCTTTTTTGATGTTTGTATTTGCCAGCGTTTAAGCTGATTCGATTTTCCTCCCTAATGTGATGTCATATTAGATGCTCAGCACTGGTGGCTCACACAGACACTGAAACGGTGCGTTTGGAGGAGGAGTGAAACAGGGAGATCGAGGTTAGGAAAAATGCACTATCGAGGGCAATAACACACACACACACACACACACACACACACACACACTTTGGGGGAACACTGAGACCTGCATTAACTTGTTAAAAAAATAGACAAATACAGGACCTTTAAATAACAGTAGCGAGAACTTACAATGCTACATGCTTTTAAACTTTCCAGTTTATTCATGGATACTTTTCAACGGACGTTTTTTCCCCGTCACATGACGGCTATGATTTTCATCATCCTGTAACAATAGGGTGTGTATGTGTGTCGGCAGAGATGTGATAACAGCACACGTGTGCACATAAACACCTCTGTGAAGGACGACTCTGAACTACAGGATGCAGGAGACATTTTGTTTTAAGTTTTGCTTCCTGAGAAAATAAAGATCATTTCTTTCTTTTTTCGATTCAGCTCAGAGTTAACTCAAGGCTGAGGGTAGAAGGACCGCCACCCCCTGATCAGCTCCTGTTCCCCCCCCCGTGTCTGACCTTCTCCCTGATCACAGCTACACAGCTCATGGTATGAGGAAGAGGTTCCTGATGAGACGGGATCTGTTCGGGACAGAGCGGGCGTTGTGGAGTTTGTCCGAGTGAGGTTTGGGTTTGGGCTGTTTGTGTGTTTACGGCATAGCTGACATTGTTTGTGACGTGGCTCTTTTTGTGGTGCGACGTGGTCAGGAGCAGGAACGGAGAGAGAGACAGACAGAGAAAGAGACAGAGAGAGAGAGACAGAGAGAGATCTGAGGTGGTGCTGCAGGACTGGAGGACTTCTATAATCTTTTACAAAACGTTCTCAACCGTGTAGGACATTGAGTCCATTTGTAATCGTGGCATGCATGCACTTATTAGATTGTGTACGACTGTGACATTTTATATTTGCTGTATTTTTTTTCCTCCTGAGATAAAAGAAGAAGAAATTGAATTAAAATAGAAACCTCCATGAAGAAGAGCTTGGTCCGGTTCATCTGCTGTCCTTCACATGAAAACAAAATCAATTCCAGACTTTAATCACAGTGTTGTTTTGTGGTATTTAGTTAAAAAATTAGAACAAATGAGAACAAATGTTTTGCAAGAAAATCAGCTGCTGAATTTGCAAAGAGGTTTTAGAACGCTCAGCCTGAGACTGAGGAGAGATTTTAAACAACTGCACATCAGTGTGAAGCTCATTTTTATGAGCGAAAATCTTCTGATGTCACAATCATCCACATTTCTCATTTTAAAATAACTCTATATTTATTATTCTTTTATTCTCAGGCTAAGCAAGGTATGAAAATTCCACCAAGCTGAAAAAAAACCACACAAACCATGGATACCCAGAAAGGTAATAACCCTAAATCATTGAGTTTATCTGTCTAGACCAGCCATTGAACCTGAAAATAACAGCCCTGGACCCAAACCTTTAATCACGACTCTGATCAGAACATGAAATAAAATGAAATGAACAATGACACAATTTAAAATCATGCCTTTGTTTAATGAGATCTGAATAAATATTTACATTTAAAAAAGTAATCATAATTATTTCATGGCAATTAATTTAACAGCCCAACTGCGGTACCTTTACAACCCACTAGGGGGATGAAGCCAACACTTTGGGAAACACTGGTCTAGACTAAACTCCATGTATGTCAAGAAGCCAAAGTTTGTTTATAATTGCCGTTCGCTTGTTTTCTCAGTGAATGGCGTCGCTCCAAAAGAGAACAGAAGGCAACCTTCGTATTCTGTCGAAACCCCTTACGGATTTCATTTGGACCTGGATTTTGTTAAATATGTCGAGGACATTGAAAAGGGCAACACCCTCAGAAGGGTTCAACTTCAGCGCAGGCCGCGTGTGCGGAGCAGTGGCAACCTGGCACGTAACCTCAGCTTGCCCGGGTACAGCTGCAGAGCCTCCCAGTGGAACTCTGCGAGCATCTTATTCCCCAGAACCCGCCTCGCAGACTCCCAGCATCCAGGAGACGGAGAGTCAGCTGGTTTTAGCAGGCAGTCAGAGTCTCCATACAAATTCTCCAAGGCTTTTGACGAGCAACCGCTGGGACCACATGTGAGGCCAAATCTACTGCGAGCCTCAAGTTTACCCTTAACAGTGTTATTGAGGAAATACTCCAACGAGGACCCGACCAGCCCCACCGGTTCCAGGGATTTCCTCTCTCAAGAGAACGGTTCTTTCGAGGACGTCTTCCACAGCCCAGGAGGCGTGAACGGAACATTTCAGCAACTGACTGCGGCTCTTCAAAGAGTCGGGGAGCTGGAAGAGGAGATCAGGATTATACCAGAACTTAGAGCAAAGATATGTATCCTGCAGGAGGAGCGTGAGAGGCTCCTGCACATGTTCCAATCCGAACCTGACAATATCGTGATTCAGGACTTTTCCAGTGGTTTGGTAAAGGTGAGGGAGAAGAAAAAGCAAATGAAAGATGACTGGATGGACCGGGAGTACGATCAGCTGGAAGAGAACATCAAGGCTTCCTCTGAGCAAGTTAATGCGATTGCGATAACCACAGAAAAACATTCACAAGTGACTAAGAACAATCATCAAGATGCTGAAGAGTCCCTCATTGAGGCTTTGCAGAAGAAAATCACAGCTCTAGAACAAAAGCTTCATGAATTCGATTCTGATCTGGAAAAGACCACAATTCTTCTTAAGCAACAGGAACAGGAGAGTCGCTTCAAAGATGAAAGAATCAATGAGTTGACCAAACAACATGCCGAAAGCATCTGGTTTAGACCAGACAACCTGAGGAACCTAGAGAACAAAGAATCTCCACAAATGTCTTCACCTGAACCAGAGGCAAGTAAAGCTTTCCAGGTGTGTTTAGAGCAAGACTTTAAACTCTGCACATCAACAGGAGCTGCAGGATCCCAAGCAGACATGGAGCACCATGTGAAAAAAGTCCGAGAGCTCCTCCAGGAGCAGTGGGAGTGTCTCTGCAGAAACGAGGGATCAGGAAAAGATATGTCTTCTGAACATCTACACCCACGCGTCTGCTCCATCCAAACACAGCTGGTCTCTTTAGCCAACCTTCTGACACTCTATGTATCACCTTCAGGGGGTGCACCACCATCAGGTAAAGCTCTTTACACCACAGCACTGTTGAAGTTCAGTCAGAAGGGGGTGATTTTCTGTAACACAAGCTCTGACAACAGAAAACAGTGCAGATAAAGAAGCAGAGTAAACTTTTTTTTTTTCACGGTTTTCTTACTAATATGTTGGTGGTAATGGTATACAGCAGCAAGTGTGTAATTGTTTTTTTTTATTATTTTCTTTAATTTTATGGAAGGAAGGAGTCTCCAGTGTCAACATTTTGTAAAAGTCAGAGGTAAAGCTGTAACTTTAAGCTCCACATCTTCAGGACCGAGGAGTTTGCCCAGAAGAATAGAGGCTGGTGAGGGAATGGGGCTTATAGCTGCTATACAAATGTCAAAAATAGTTCTTTGTAAATAAATAAAAAATTGTAGTTGAGGATAGGTTGCTATGGTAAAGGTGTGACAGGATGTGCTGTTATGGGAAAATTATTATAAAATATCTTTATGGTGATTAGAGTATCTCCTCTTTATCACACCACCACTATGCAAATCAAATGTGTCAATTTTAGGTGATAAGACAAATTCAGTCTAACTCTGAGTCGACCAGACCAAAAAAAAAAGTTAATGACCAATAGGACAACAAAAACTACATTCTAATGTCTTCATTTTTCAATATTCATCCAAGAGGCACAAACAGAGAGTGAACATGTATAATGAAAAGAAATGATATCACAAATAAGAATTGGGGGGAAAAACAGCAACTATAGGATGCAGGATGCTGTGAGTAGTTCAGAGTGCTCCATCTGTAGGAATATAGAGGAACTGCAACATTTTACCATTATATCTGGATGTTTTTATTCTTTTTCCATCCGACGAAAGTGTTTACATTTAAAAGTTTATAATGGTCTATATATTTGTTATATAATAATTTCAGAACGGAATTCTCAGGGACATCAGGAAACATTATGTAGTTAAGATTATGGTGAAATACTAGCCACTGGTCTCAAGCCTGGATAGAATGGGAGGGTTGTGTTAGGAAGGGTGTCCAGCGTAACAATTTGTGCCTGCTGTATATGTGGATCGGGTGGTCCACTGGGGCAACACCTCGACAGCAACTTGACGAGAGTCTGGGGGATTTCAGGTTAACAGCACCATATAGACATTTCTGGATTTGGACATGTGCTAATGTTTCATCAAAATGATTTTATTGCTCTGGTGTATCGAGAGTAGTTCTATTAAAAAATTATTATTGTGATTATCATTTAACAAAACTGGTGTTCTTCTTGAATCTGCTGTATTGTTGATCCCCCATGCCCCCCAACACACACACACACACACACACACACACTCCCCCAGTTGTGATTAAACCACAGAGACAAAAATGAGAACTGAGTGCTACTGATGGTTAAGATTCTTTAGGTAGTAATATTGGTAATAACATGTCTCGTGCTGATTCTACTAAACGATATGTGCAGAAAAACAGAGGGGTTATGGCACTTGAGGAGAGTTACGACTTTTCTCCCGGTTCCTAAGCACCATTTCCTTAAAATAATAAATGAACATTTACTAAGTAACAGTTCACAGTTTGTCTTATAGTGTGTAGTTTGTCTTATAGAAGAGAAATGAAGCTCTTGTTTCAATTTTATTCAATTTCAGATTTATTTAAGAAATGTAGGATTCTAAAAGCATTTGTTGACCCGTTCTCCATATAAAAGGTTACACAATGCATTACTCATATTTGCACCTGGACTCTTGTTCATTTAAGCTCAGGAGTCCATGATGGAAGACCAGATATCTGTGGTGGAGACATGGGAATGTCCTGAAGAAGACCAGGGAAGAGACCGGTAACCTCCTTATATACACTTCTACTGTATATCACATTTACAAACATCTGGGTTTGGCGCTGGTCAGTAATTTCTCTTTGGATTAATTCTCAGCGACTCTGGTGAAGGAGTGGAGGGCAGCACAAGGGCAGAGGATCCTGCGGAGGAAGGGTTTAACCAAAACATTTCCCTAACTGAAGTAGAGGTGCCGAGTTCTACCCTGACCACCAGAGAAACCAGTGCAGAGACCAGGCACTCGAAAATGGCTAAAGAACATCATGAAGAGCAGGGCAGGATGTGTGAAGCAAAATGTCCAGGAGGTCAGGCAGAGGACAAGCTGGACGGTATGTGTTTAGGATCTGAACCAGAAGAGGCACCATGTGGTGATGGCGGAAGGTGAGATAGCATCATCTGAGCAAGTTCTCATGAATATAAGCGTAATCATCATGTCTTATTAACAACCCGTTACCTCAGGGGGGTGGAGACCGACTTCATGAACGCGTGTCACTTCCTGGAGAAGCACATGAATGAAGTTTCTGAACCAAACGATGAAATGGTAATTCGCTGAAACCATACAGTTTGGGACGTCAGTGTGGTGTTTGAGCTTCTGACCATCACGTTTATCATCTTGTCGTTCTCTAGAGGCGGGCTCTGACCATGGCGTTCCAGCAGTGGTTCCACGTGTGCGCCGAGGAGAACTCGTGTGCCGACACGGCCGCTCTGTACGTTAACGAAGTGGCCACTAAAACTCCTGCGGTGCTGCAGTTCCTGGTCAACATGGTGGATGATAACGGAAACACTGCCCTGCATTACAGTGTGTCGCACTCCAAATTCAGCATCGTAAAACTCCTCTTGGACACGGGTCAGTCACCACAACATCTCACCATCAGCAATGCTGGTTATTTTCCCTTTAACTTATTATTTGCTTGCTTCTCATTGTTTATTTGGGATTTTCTCCTAACCATTACAGGGTTATTGCTTATCCCTTCTTCAAAACACGTTTAAGTACAGTTCGGTTGAACTACAGTTCAGTTTTCTTCCTTCATGTGGAGTTCTGGTTGAGAGTCTGTGTAGCTTGCAGGAACAAGTTTCTTCTCAGTCTCTCTGTTTTGGTCTTCAGCGCTTTTCCTGACCACAACAGAGAGAACAGTCCACTGATGGTGTGGCTGAGTTCCTTCATGATCTTCCTGACCTTGGTCCAGCACCGCTTGCAGTAGATTGAGTGCAGGTCAGTTAGCTTGGTGTAGATGATGTGCTCAGCTTATCGCACCACCCTCTGTAGAGCTCGTCTGTCCTGCATGGTGCTGCTCCTGAACCAGGTTCTGATGTTTCCCGTCAGGATGCTCTCTGTGGTGCACTTTATGTAGTAAATATGATCATGTGTGAAGATTTTAATAAAAATTCCCCACAGGAGTATTTTGAAGTGATTGATTAATACAGCGATACACATGGAGAATAGTTCTCCATCATCATGACCACTGTCCTTCATATGCACCTTTTACAGGAAACTACAGAACATTTTGTAATGGCGTCTTTATTTGGTTTTCATGACAATTTGCCAATTCTTATGCACATGGATCATTACAAATGAATCTCAGTCTCTGTTGGTCCGTAGGAGGGTAGCGGGCAGGTCTTTGCCAAAAAAATTTAACCAAATGTGAAAAAGAAGATGTCAGGACCATCTGGCAAAAATGTAAGCTAGTTGAACAGATCGAGTTGGACTTTATTAGATTTACAGCATTTGGCAGAAGCCTTTATACAGAGCGACTTGCAGTGGCACCTTAGTGGTAATGGGGCTTAAACCTGGAACCTTCTGGTCTATAGTCCAACACCTTAACCACTGATCTACCTCTGCACTTTATTGAGCTCTGAGCTGAAGTTTTGCATTAGTACACAAACAAAACCTGCTACAATGTTTTGTGTCTGAGACGTCCTGCCTCTCTAGAAACCTTGTGATTCATTTTTACTACGTCTGTTACATAAATGATAAAATGACACGTTGTAAAGTCGCTGAGTAAGGACATGACTATTCAAGAGGGCTTCTCTGAGGGAAAGTTTCAGTCATGAGGATTATTTTTTTTCTAAAATCCATGCACACACACACACACACACACACACACACACACACACAGGCACTACTGGAAGCATCCAAACCGCTGTTCAAGTCACTCGAGCCAATCCTGAATTACTACTCAGCTAAAAACAGAACCGAGCTCTGGAACTCAGATGGAACTCAGGGTGCTACAACGCCAAAATGAATAAACTGTCTCCTAAAATATTCAGAAATAAAACTGTTTTTACCGACAGTGATTTTGAGTTTTGTTTATCCAGAGCCTGAGTTAACTCTTAGAGAAGGTCTTCTCCTGAAGCTCTACTGGATGCTCTGTGTTCTCCAGGTGTGTGTGACGTGGACCTGAAGAATAAGACCGGGTACACGGCGATCATGTTGGCGTCTCTGCAGTCAGTGGACACTGATACGGATATAAAGGTGGTCCGGCAGCTGATGGAGCTCGGGGACGTTAACGCTCGAGCAGGGCAGGTGGGTAACGACCCACTTTATCAGAGCGGTGATGCACCGAGTTATTACTGATTACTGTAAGGTCAGACTCATATTCAGTCCACTCCACAGAGCTGAAGGTGCAGGGGGTAGAGAGGTGCAGGGTAGCTGGTCCAAATACTGATAAACTGTAACTCCTGGACTTTCTGATTGTTCCAGTTAGGAGGAGCTGGTTCAGGTCTGACTCCACCCACTGGACTTTGGATTTAGCAGCTTGCTTCACTTCATCTTCTAGAAATATTCATATTAATAATTTGAATTTTGTCATCACATCAGAAAAACGTTTTGCAGATTTTTTTTCCTTTGGTAGAATTCACATTTTAATTTTATTAAACGTTAACTATGATAGCTAATGCTAATCTCAGGATGTGTAATGCTTTTAAACAGACACAGGGTTAAGGAGTTTTGAGAGTTAAGATTATTCATCATCATATCTACATTATACAAGGGTACCTCACGAATTTTCACCTTGAGAACTGAAATTTCACAAGAAATCTGCCTCTGCATGCGAAGGAATTTTGGCATACGAGTGACTGAACCGAACCGACCACTGGAGCTAAAATGTTTTTAGCATACAAGCGACCGAACTGAAACGAACACTGGCTAAGTCGCGCGTACGTCCGGAGTCGTTCTTATTTGCATCATTGGAAAGCCAAGTGAAGCGAGTTTTTATATATATATTTTTTTTTCTTTTTTTTTTTCTCCATTTTGTGTAAGATTTAGTGAAGACATAGCCCCATGTGTCTCCAGAATGTTAACAAGAATGGTAGCAAAAAGAAAAGAGAGCCACGTTACACTCCTGTTATAGTTGATGTTAATTAGTATTTGTTTGATTTTGCGTCCTGTACTCGTGTCCCTACAGGTGGGTCAGACGGCGCTCCACCTGGCGGTCAGACATGGCCGAGCATCCATGGTGAGACTCCTCCTGGAACACGGTGCCAACGTTAACGCTCAGGATCAAGCAGGAACCACGGCTCTAATCAGCGCCTGCGACCGCGGACACGCAGACATCGTCCGGATTCTGCTGGAGGATCCTGACTGCGACGTAAACCTCATGGATAAGGTGGGAATTCTGCTCTAAATCAGTGCAGCAAAAAGAAAGAATAAAATAAAACAACCAGAAACGGCAATTTTTTTCCTGTAAATAACCAAATATTGAAAATCCAGCTCTTCAGCTTCAGTGTAGGAATATAGAAATCTGTCCTTTGCCGTTCTCTTCGTCTTTTTAAGAAGCGTTAGATTGTGCTCCGGGTAGGTTTCAGGAGGAACCAGACACTACAAATGTTTATTAACTGAGGAGAAACATAACGTATGTAAGAAAACACTGGGTTTAGAATGAAACGGTGCCACCTACTGGACACAGTTATAACTCAGCGCCTGATGCTTCCTGTTCACATGTGCTTTGAATTCACTTTTACTCACTCACTCATCTTCTATAACGCTTTATCCTGTATTCAGGGTATCCTATCCCAGGAGGCTTAGAGCACAAGGCAGGGTTCACCCTGGACAGGGTGCCAATCCATCGCAGGGCGCACACACATACACGCACTCATTAACACTCTACGGGCAATTTGGGAACAACAATTAGCCTACTCTACATGTCTTTGGACTGTGGGAGGAAACCAGAGTACCCGGAGGAAACCCACCAGGCAGGGGGAGAACATGCCAACTCCATCAAGCCTGGCCGGGAATCGAACCCAGACCCTGGAGGTGCAAGGCGACAGTGCTAACCACTACACCACTGCTCTGAATTAATACGCTTCATTGAAGGTTAAAGAGTTTGTAGAAACAGTTAAAAGGTTAAAGCTAAAAATAATAGCCGTTCTTTAATGTAATCAGTGATATTATTATTATTTCAGGTTGAAGTTGTCCTTCTTTGGTGGTCAGACAAATACACTCCCTGTTCTGTAATCGGAGAGAGAATCACAGATGAGAAATGGAAAAAGTAGATCGGATAAAGATTCTGAGGACTCAACATTCTGATGTCACTTATGGTGCAGGTTAAACTTCAGGCAGAGATCTAAGGACTGCAAAAGAGTCAGTAAATTCTGTCCAGACAGACAGACTGGTTTCGAGTCGTCCAGCGTATGAAATGCAAATATATCATTTAAAGAGCGAGTTCTGACCAACGTACAGACAAAACCTTTCTTTTATTTATATAGATGATGTTAAATTGTTTATTAACAATTATTAAAATGTTTATTATAAATATGTATAAATAAGGTTGCGTATAAACCAGCTGAGATAGTGTTTTAAATCATCTGGATACCATTATCACAATTAAATTACCATTATTTATCTTACATTTTATTTACAAAGTAAACATGGCATGGAGATTTTTTTTCTAAGTAAATACAGTATCTCACAAAAGTAAGTACACCCTCACATTTCAGCAAGCACTTTATTACATGTTCTGAAGGGACAAGACTATAGAAATGAAACTTGGATCTACTTTAGAGTCGTCAGTGTGCAGTTTGTCTATCAGTACAGATTTACTGTCCTCTAACAATAACTCAACATGCAGACTTTATTGTCTAAATAACCAGCAATGAAAATAAGTACACCCTCAGTGCACATGTCATGACTGTGTCCAAAGTGTCAGTATTGTGTGTGAGCACCGTCGTTATCTATCACGGCCTCAATCCTCCTGGACCTGGACTTCACCAGAGCTGCACATGTTATCACTGAGGGTCTACTCACTTTTGTTGCCAGTTATTTTGACAATATTGTCTGTATGAGGAGTTACTTTCAGAGGACAGTAAATCTGTACCGTCATACAAACTCCACATTGACGACTCTAAAATACATCCAAGTTTCATTTCTATAGTCTTGTAGACCTTTTGAGAGTGAGTGTACTCAACAGTGCCCACTAATGTTAGCAAGAAGGAAACAGGACTAGCATTACTGGCGTTACTAGCTTTGACTAATATGATCATGTGATTGAGTAGACTAGTTTATTAAATTATGTGTGGAATTATTTTTGGTGCAGATCAATAGATGAATGAATAAATGAATGTTGTCTGGTTTTCGGTAATTATGCTAATTGTTTTTGGTATTTCAATTTCCTGCCGCTGATACGTGTAGCTCAGTGAGTGTTAGCTTACATGCTAGCCTGCTAATCATCATAGCTGCGAATGTTAACATGGAAATTAGACAGCTAACTAACAAAGTGATGGAGTAAAGTGTGTGTGTTGCTCTGGTGATCTGAGTAAACACGGCATGAAGAGGGTTAAAAAAGACCAAAATAGTGTTCATTTTGTCAGCTATTTTAGTCTTAGTCTTAGGATAAATGTCCTAGTTAGTTTTTATCATATTTGGTCAATCTTACCATATTTTGTTTTAGTCGACTAAAAGTCTGGACATTTCCGTCTAGTTTTAGTCAATGAAAACGTGACATTTTAGCAATAAGATTATTATTAATTAACCCTACAGACAATCTAGTCTAGTCCCAACCATTTTTTTAAGGTTAATTATCTTATCATTTTAAAATGTGTCTTTTCATCTGATGTTTTCAACTAATTATATTTATTTTTAAACATCACAACAAGTGCTGCATGTCCATATTTTTTTTAACTACAAAACAATAGAAGTAGTATACAGTGTTTTGAAATTATTATTTTTTGGTTAATATGAATTTACACACTTGGACTGTTGTAGGGATTCTGTAGCTCCTCCGGGTCACAATCATGTTGATAACCTACAGTATTAGTTTAATGTGTTTGGCAACCGTTTAACTATAAAATACAATAAAATGAAATAAAATTCATCACAACATCATTATATTAACACGTGGTAACATCATTACCATGAAGAGGGCTGTACAACTGGGTGATTATTATGGGATGCCTCGATGCATCACTTTCAGGTTTGTGGTATTTTTCCCAGCGATTGTGTTCCCCCACTGTTTCCCCTCCAATATTACGACACATCTGCTTTTTCTCTTCGGTTCAATATGAAGAAAATGGGCCCAAATGTCGTCTCTTGTCTTTGGCCCGAGTGACACTGCTGTGATGATGAAGAGTCAAAGACGACTGAGCTTGTAACGTCCCATCACTGCTAATGTTGATGAAAATAAAAACAGATGTTTTAATAGTTTTTATTTTTTTAAACCACATTTTCGTCTCGTCTTATTGTGTCCACAACTTTGCATGCTGATTTCGTCACTGTCACTGTTCACTGATATACGTGACGTCTCGTCTATATTTTTCGTCATCTGTAGTGTCCGTAACCATGTCAAATTCATGTTGCAATATCTTAACAATTTCAACAGACCCAGAACTCTCTGTGCAGGAACCCTCAAGTATCCACGTTTATAATCTGACTTCCAAGCATTTAGATTTTACATCCTCATGTCTGATTCTGGTTTTGATTGGGTTGTTTTTGGTAAACGTTTCTGCATCCCTCTCAGCCTCACACACCTCACACACCATCTTATACAGAGAAGAACTCTCAGTTTGTAAAGAACAGTAACAGGACTGAGTCTTCAGTCAGAAGACTTACAACAACTGTGCTATAGGGTACTATGGTAAACTGTAGTACATACCAGAATATAGCATAGTGTTACCATGGTGCTTCAGTCATTACCATGGTAGTCACCACAGGACACACAGAGGACCAGGTTAGGTACCGTGGCACTTCAGTGGGTACTGTAATAATACTATGGTGTGCACCGCGGTCCTTTGGTGCTTATTGGGTACCACAGTTCAGCAGGTATCTCATATGGTTTGTTTGTACACTGTATTACGTGTGTTAGTACCGTACTATTGTACGTTAGAACTGCGTACCTTAATATTGTACACGTACCATTTAACCAAAGTATGTAGAACCAGGTAACATACTGTAGTGCGGTACCTGTACAGGATCAGCAAATAAGTGCCATAATAGTGTAAGGAATACCCTGGCACCAGTACCATCGGACCACACCATGTCTTATCAGGCGCCATTGTCTTCATATGATGACATCACGTTGTTTCTCTATGATATTGTGTGTGTGTGTGTGTTTGTTTGTGTGTGTCCTTGCAATATGTTTGTATGACTTTGTGACATCACTCTTTTTACAAGCGTCTTCCTGTTCTGAGTCGGATTCCTCCCGTGGCTGTTCCTCAACAGAATCTAAACCTGGATTTCTGTAACGTTCTGCGATGAGGAACACAGTTCCAGATGCTCCTGTTCCTGCAGCACGTTGCTAAAACCTGTGTGTGTGTGTCGTGTTCACATCCTGAGGTCTCTCACACACCTCTGACCCCTCATTTGCACCCCTTGTCCCCAATCACAGCACTGTCAATATTGGACAGGAGACGTGTCATGCTCGGGTTAACGCCTCCCGTCTCGCTTTAGAGCGTCGCACTTTAAGCTAAAGATAGCTCTGATGTCACTCTGATAATTGACTCTAATTACTGCAGGTCTATTAGGAAAATTCACTTCCTGTAAGACTACTAGAGTCTAACTGCAGAAGTTTAATGTAGACCATCAGTCTGTTTTGTTCGCTATCAGGTTTCAGTATCTGTAATAATGTAAGGTAAATCTGCGCTCTGGTTGGTCACAAGGATTTGATTCATTCTCTTGACATTAGGTTACAGTATATTAATGCGTTTCCATAGCAACAGCTCATTCGCGGTGTTTGCTAATCACTAACCAGCGACAGCACTCTCATTTCTAGCTATGTCTCTCCGCGCGCTCTCTGACCCCGGCGCTGTAATCGGGACGCGGCCCGAGCGGAGTTCCTGAGCTCCGGGTGATGGGTCAGAATGAATCATTTATCACCCGGCATCAGGGCGAGTATAAAGCCGCGGCCTCACCACGCACACACACACACGGAGCGTTAACGTGAGCTTCATCACCATGACCAGCGCCTGCCTCGTCCTCGTCAGCGCCACCTTCTGCCTGTCTGCTGCTCTCTCCTGCTGTGACGAGTCGCTCGAGCGGCGCTCCGTACACACAGCTCTGATCAAATCCCAACAGGAGAAAGACCTGGTGAGAACACGCACACGCACACACATACACACACACACACACACACACCATTACAGTTACACACTTCGCTCACAAACTTTCTGCCATGAGCTTTCATTTGTAGGATTTGGGAATCGCTCTTTTTATTTTCCGAAATGTGTCATGAATTCATTTATTTATTTATTTATTTATTTATTTGAAACTTTTAAAAACTTTTTTAATACACTTATTTGATATTTGATTGTTAGCAGGGAGATTGATTTGAAGTCATATTTCATTAGCAAGATTACAAATTAATTACATCTTATAAATTATAAAAAATAAACGTCTCTGTGGTTCTGTGTGTGTGTGTGTGTGTGTGTACAGATTGAGGCTCTGCAGGCGGTTCTCGAGAAATTAAAGGACAAACAGCTCCCGAACACTGTGAAGAAATTCGGCCAACTTCCCTTGGTAAGAGATTGCTACACAGATACTGTGTTCTGATTGGCTGAGAGCAGTACACTGTGTTCTGATTGGCTGAGAGCAGTACGCTGTGTTCTGATTGGCTGAGAGCAGTACGCTGTGTTCTGATTGGCTGACAGCAGTACGCTGTGTTCTGATTGGCTAAACCCTGATTGACATTATCTCAAGACTACTTTATCTCCTCTTACAGCAGTTCTCCGGTCCCCAGATATCACCTCGTGTTCTTCAGCTCCGTTCAGAAACTCATCCTTCCTTCGGTTCTCCTATAAACTGCGATCTGTTTGCTTTAATCACTTTTCTTGCCCACGCTGTAGTTTCCTTCTATTCCCTAGTTCCTATGTCGTCTTGTCTCCAGTGTCTCTAGTGTATGAATGTCTGCCTTAGTGTCCTTGTTGCTTAGTTACCATTCTCCCCAGTTCCCCGGCAGTGGATTAATTTCTGTTGTCAGTGATCGGGTTCCTAATTAGGTTGAACGCCCTACATCATCTTCATGAGTGTTTTTTACTTCCTGTTTCCTGAAGTGTGATGCCGGGGAGCTGTGTGCAGCGCGTAAGGGGGCGAGGGTGGGCAAACTGTGCGGCTGTCCCCCCGGGACCACTTGTGACTTCTTCATCATGAAGTGCCTCTGAAGAAAGGATGGAGAACACACCAAGTGTACACCACTGCACTGTTTTCCTTCATGTGAAGGTCTACTACTTGTATGAAGGTCACACTTCTGTACCATTCCAGTATTTCTCCTAAAGTGAAGTGTACACTACATGATCAACAATAAAAGGAAAGCTGTTGTTTATTACAAACTGCCTCACTGTGTTTGTATGACTCTGACAGAGAGTGATTATTATTATTATTATTATTATTATTATTATTAATAATAATAACAATAACTAGCATTAGTACACGTGACTGACATATAAAGAGTTTGTAGAAATAATTAAAAGGTTAAAGTTAAAAATAATCTGCTGATCTTTAATGTAATCAGTGATATTATTATTATTATTATTATTATTTGA
>JAOVVA010000044.1:16495896-16508763 GCA_028565275.1 Leiocassis micropogon | reverse complement strand
ACGTGGGCTTCAACCTCAAATAATAATAATAATAATAATAATAATAATAATAATAATATCACTGATTACATTAAAGCTGAAAAACTGTTTCTACAAACTCGTTTCCCATCAACGATGTGTCCTAACACTAGTATCAAGTCAAATCAATCAGGAAATGATGGTAAGGAAAATCTGTGTGTTCTGTGTTATGTCAGTGTTCTACACTGGGAATTCTCAGTTGAATGAATGTTCCACTGCGTTGTTGGATCAGTACATGAATTAGAATGCGGTAGTCGAGCAGAGGAACCACTAGCATGCAAAAGATTCTCCAGGACCAGGGCCGGCACATCACGTGCTAGGACAGGGCTTTTGCGACTTTGCCGTGGTTAACCTTGATTTTCTTCAACCTTGTGAGGAAAAATGATTCTTGAATAAGTTCTTTATATAGTTAAAGCTTTGGAGTCTTTCTGATGATCAGACCAGACAAGCAGACAGAGAGCCAAAAGAAACCTGAAACACATTGTGGTTAAATAGCGGTTAGTGGAACCACACATGTTCTCTACACTGCATGTCATGGAGGAGAAAGTTCAGCGTGAAGGTTAAGTAGAGCAGCACTCTAACACTCTTTTCTTCTTTAATTATAGTTTATTATAAAAGGGGGGCCACCTTGTGGCATTATTTGGCATTACTGTTTATCCACATTGCGCACAAGAACGTATTCTCTAAGAAACATACGAGAGCTGTAGCCAAACACAAAACACTGGCATCGGCCAAATGATCACTTTAAACACCAGTGTACTGTAGGAGTTTCACCATCGCCACCTCCCTACACTTGGGAGACAATGTTTTTGTTAGAGCAGTTTTATGAGAATAAAGAATAATACTTTTGAGTAATCTGAAACATACGTGATCACAGGTTCTGTTACCTCCTTAAAACACAAAATGACTCTTTTTACAGTTCTTTGTACTCTTCAGGCTTCTTGGCTCCATCTTCGGGGTGTATAAATCACTTCTGACAAAGAAACACTTTGTTCTGCAGAAAGAGTTTACTTGATACGTACTGTGTACTCTGCAGTTCAGTGCAGCTCTTCTCTTCACATGGTCCAGGAATTTGGGGTCAAAGCCAGTGACACGGCTTTCTCCAGGAGCACACAGGGTTGAAGGTCAAAGGGAACAACTGTGGCAGTGTGGTGGTTCCTCTGACCAGCAAACCCTCAGCCCTAGCAGTGTAGCCACCACTGATCTTACAGAGAACCTTTAAAGAACCTTAAGGACTCGAAATCTTAAAAAAAACAAACAAAAAAAAATGGAAATACTAATCAACAGCTTATTTTGTAGGGTGCCAAAATTTCATTAGCAAGTGTGTTTAGCTTAGCGATCCGTTGAGGAACGTGTGCTCTGATGGGGCATCTTCCTTGTGTTGTGAGTGTGAAGTGTGACAGTGATGCCCCTGCACATGTGTGAGGAGGAACTCGTCTTCTGTTACTCTCTTCCACTGCCAGTTTATTTTTAGCCTCCTAACGTCCCGCACTGCTCCTGGAACGCCCCGAGGCTCTTCCCGGCATTCCGCTCTCCTCGCTCCTCATTCTCGGCGCCGTGACTGAGCAGTGTGCACCAACACTGACCCGATACTGCGGTTCTCTCTGAGCGATGGAGGACAGTCCTCTACAGGTGCTGCATGTGGAAACCGCTCCGTATCCTGACCAGCGGCCCAGCACCAGCGGCCTCAGGAAGAACGTCCGCGTTTTCCAGTACAAAGGGAACTACCTGCAGAACTTCATCCAGAGTATCTTTTCCTCCATCGACCTGCGAGACCGCCAAGGCTCCACCATGGTGGTGGGAGGAGACGGGCGTTACTTCAACACCGCCGCCATCCAGGTTATCGTACAGATGGCGGCGGCCAACGGGGTCAGTCGCTAGCTTTTAATAACCTTCTTATGATCAGCAGTAGGTCTTAGTTTTCCTTTGTTTGTTTTCACTTCTTATCTCTCTCTTGTATCCTGTTAAGCCTGGTTGTTTTCAAATTCTGGAAAATATTTACAGAAATAAATTAGCTGTCTATGATTTAATATTTTGTTAAAAAAGAAAAGCATTAACCCCTACGACAATGCAGCGTGTAATCTCAGATGATTAGCGAGAGTCAGGTGCAAGCGAGCTGCAAAACGATCCTCTTCACCAGAGCCGAGCACGCGGAACTGCTCTTATTGTTGTCGCCGGTCCAACACGGATATTTGTTCTCCACACCTCGGCTTTGGTACCGATATTTATAGATGGAGGAGATTGTAAATAAACATATAATTTAGCAGGTCAGATTCCAGCGCAGGTGGAGAAACATGAGCGTAACGGCTGTAGTGTTAAAAACCCCTCAGTGCTGTCTCAATGAAACGAGGTCTATCTTCTGATTCGCTGCAAAGGTCATGGGTTTAAATATGAATTTCATCTGTGACATTAATAAACTTATGAAATATCTAGAGATAAAAAAGTGACGACCTTTAAAAAGTTCAGTATTTTCTTTATACAGTGATTATTAGCTCACCGAGTGTCACCAGAAATACAGTACCTGCTTATTATCTGTACTAATTAACTCTAGGTTTGTTTACAATAAAATAAAATCTCACATTGTTCATGGATAAATAAGTTTAGCTACTCAATTAATATAAACTCATTATTTTTGCAACACATTCTCAATTTCCGGTTTATCTTTACACATTTTTGCACAAAATGTCTTCTGCTTAAAAGACACACGATCTCCTTAGACAGTTACAACCAGTTCATTTCTGTACACTTCTGTAGATTTGGTTTACGTTATTTTATTGTATAATTTTCTTTTCCCGTAAGCACTTGTGTATGTTTTAGCTTCACTCCAGTTTACCGTCTGCTCCCGTGTTATTCAATGCTGCTGCTGAACTGCAGTTTCCCTCGGGATTAATAAAGATTTACGAGAGCGAGTCCAAAATTATCTGCACTCTGGCTGTGGAATTTATTTTAATTACATTTTAGAAAAGACAAATACATCATTTTTTGACATAATCTCTTCAATACACTTTGTCCATCTGATGATCGACAAGCTTTCGTATTCCCTCATTAAAAATGTTCCAGGCCGAGCTGCGAGTCACGAATGCACCGCTGTCTTCACTTCTTCATCAGAAGTGAATCTCCGTCCTCGTAGTTCTGCTTTCAGGGGACCGAACGGGTGAAAGTCTGGTGGAGTGAGATCAGGACTATAGTGAGGATGCTTTAATAAAAATATAATAATAATGATTACTTGTCACATGGACCTTACTAGCACAGTGAAATGATATTTTCACATTTCCCAGTTAGGAAGCTGGGGTCAGAGTGCAGGGTCAGCCAGGATACAGCGCCTCCTGGAGCAGATAGGGTTAAGGGCCTTGATCTAGGGATCAACAGTGGCAACTTGACAGTGCTGGGAATCAAACTGCCAACCTTCCGATCAGTACCCTAGTAACCCGCAGCCTTAACCGATTAAGCGGTCCATCAAGTTTAGTCTTCAGCTCTTCAATAAGCGTCTCACTGTAACGAGTGCTGGTGATTGTTGAACCTTTTTCCTAGTAGTGTTCCAATACTTCTGGCCCTTAAGAATGCCAGGAAACTATAAGCGTTGATTAATTTTTCAGCTGATGGTCGACTTTTGAACTTTTCCTCGGTTGGTGATGTTGGTGATTTTCTCGGTTGGTGAGGATGTTTCCGTTCCGGACTCTGCCGTTTATTCTCAGGCTCGTAGTGATGAATCCGTGTCTCGTCACCAGTAATGATTCTCTTTAAGACACTTTCACCTTCCTTAGAGTATCGTGATAGTTTGTGTGCAGATATCCAAACGCTTGTGAGTTATTTTGGCACCTGGTTCACCCTCAGAGCACAAAAACACCAATCACTGCACACTGCTCTTCATTCATTCAAATCACAAGTGGGGCGTCCATGTTTTCCAGCACTTTAGTTACACATGAACTGATGTAAGACGTTCACACACACCTGCACAGCAGTGACTGGGGAGACTGGAGCCTCGAACAGAAAGTGCTGATAAGACAGTGCGGCCAACAGGAGTTTTAATGTAACTAAAGTTTCATATTTCATTCACTTTTATATTTTATCTTATATTCTGAAAAAAAAAATCCCAAATTAGATATAAATTATTTAGATGTTACAGTATTTTTAACCTCTGAAATCATCTGCATCATTAAATAGTAATAAACTCAACGTTGCTACATTTTGTTTAAAAATAACACTGCTCTGTCACTTCCTGTCTCAGATAGGCCGTCTGGTGATCGGTCAGAACGGCATCATGTCCACGCCGGCCGCATCATGCATCATCAGGAAGTTCAAAGCCATTGGTGGGTTCGTGCTCACCGCCAGCCACAACCCTGGAGGACCAGACGGAGAGTTTGGCATCAAGTTCAACATTGCTAACGGAGGTGAAACGATACAGGAGTATCAAATGTTAAACAAGTATTGAATCTTAATCTAGTTAGATATAATGAAATAGTTTTGTTTATTTTGATCTGGCTCGAAGGTCCGGCCCCGAGCCCCGTGACTGATAAGATCTTCCAGATAAGCAGGGGTATAGAAGAGTACGCCATCTGCCCTGACCTCACGGTGGACCTCACCACACTCGGCAGGCAGAGTTTCGACCTGGAGAATAAATTCAAACCGTTTACAGGTAGGTGAAGGCTTTTCTAGTGGCTTTGGTACACTATATGAACATAAGTTTGTGCACCCTTGATCAGCACACCTGTATGAGGTTCCTACCCAAAGGGTGACACCTCTCCAATGGCGCCTCTGTGAGCCAGCTCCATGAAGGCACGGTGTGTTACGGTTAGAATGTGTTGCCGTGGAAGAACTAGGGTGAGAACCCTGACTGAACTCAACTCTACTTAACCCTCAGCTTAGGGATGAACTGGAATTGAATCCGGAGCATCCTCGCCATCCCAGCATCAGAACCTGACCTAAGTAACAAATTCCCACAAAAACGCTCTTCATAACAACAAACACGATGGGAATAAGTGTGGAATGGGACGTTCAACAAGCACACAGTATATGGGTGTGATGGTCAGGGGGTGCACTTACTTTTGGTTATATATAGGTATGATAGCATTTAGAGACGGCATCTCCACAAACCTCCACTGCTTCATCATTGTCAAGTGGATCAACATTTTAACATCTTTCAAGTGATTTGTTTGTGTCAACCTCTTGGACATTTCCATAAATTTGTTCTAGATGTTACTTTAATACCAGATGAGATTCATAAGTAAAGTTTAATTTTCTGCCTGATGTGCAGTTGAGATCGTGGACCCGGTGGAATCCTACGCCAACATGCTGAGGAACATCTTTGACTTTGCGGCGCTGAAGGAGCTTCTCTCAGGACAGAACCACATACGCATCCGGTTAGACGCCATGCACGGAGGTACAGTAGGAACTCCACTCTACTCCACTTCTCTTCTTTTAACCATTATACACATTAACTAAGGATTATTTAGTGCACAAATTAGCACTGCAAACCTTCAAGCTACGAGATAGACAATATCTCACAAAAGTAAGTACACCCTCACATTTCAGCAAGCACTTTATTATATGTTCTGAAGGGGCAAGACTATAGAAATGAAACTTGGATCTACTTTAGAGTCGTCAGTGTACAGTTTGTCTATCAGTACAGATTTACTGTCCTCTAACAATAACTCAACATGCAGACTTTATTGTCTAAATAACCAGCAATGAAAATAAGTACACCCTCAGTGCACATGTCATGACTGTGTCCAAAGTGTCAGTATTGTGTGTGAGCACCGTCGTTATCTATCACGGCCTCAATCCTCCTGGACCTGGACTTCACCAGAGCTGCACATGTAGTTGCTGGGATCCTCTTCCACTCCTCCATAATGACGTCACGGAGCTGCTGGATGTCAGACGCTTCACCAGACGCTTCAGATCTGGAGACATACATGGACATGATGAATAGGTCATGTGACTCTGCACGGTTAAAGATGTACAGCTGTTATCACTTAGGGTGTACTCACTTTTGTTGCCGGCTGTTTTGACAATAATGTCTGTATGTTGAGTTATTTTCAGAGGACAGTAAATCTGTGCTGATATACAAGCTGCACATCCACGACTCTAAAATATATCCAAGTTTCATTTCTATAGTCTTGTCCTTTGAAATGATATACTAAAATGTTCTTAATGCTGAAATGAGAGGGGTGTACTTACTTTTGTGAGTGGGTGTACATGTTACTTGAGTTCATTAAGATACATGTTTAAATATTAATCCTTTTAATATTTGGCTGCAATTTGGATAATAAATGATTGGACCGACTGTTTTTACTCCTCAGCCAATCAGGTCGCAGCTCAGACTTTATTATCAGTCAGAGATAATTAAATAACGTTGCAAGAAAACTCCAGGCCACAGATTTTGTCCATTCAGTTTGTTTGCTAGAACCAAAATCAGAAATCATTTAAACACGTGCGTGTGTTTGTGTGTGTGTGTGTGTGTGTGTGTGTGTGTATAGTCATCTGCTTCTTGTGTCTTTGTTTATAAAGTACCTCACCAGTAGGGTTTTATCCAGTTTGGTCTACTGGCTAACGAGAGGAAATCATCAAGACAAAGAATGAAGCAGGAAGATAAAATACGTCTTTCTGTCGGTCTCTTATCAATCAGAGATAAATAAACACGTAAATAAATAAAGAGCACAAACAGTGTTAGATCACAGTGCAGTGAATCACAGCCGCAGCCGAGACCATGTGATCACGAAGCCTCCGTTTTTATTGCACGATGTTTTTGATTTGATATTATTATTATTATTTGTAAGTATTTTGTTCACTTCTACTCCTACTCCGCTAATGAGTGAACAGTTTACACCTATAGGATTATAAAGGAACTGCAACTTATTACTACCTCGGATGCAAAAACTTACAAAAAAAAACGTTGATGAAAGTGTGATGATTTACACACAGCTTGTCAGAACGATGGTAATCTGCCGGCTGTAGTGTACACGACCTGTTACTATCGACATCAACCTCGTAGCTCCAGTCTCGGCGGGGGAATTTTGTTTGCACTAAAACGATAAAGAACGTAGTTGTTATGTGTTAAGCTCTTTGTTCTTCTCTCTCACTGCATCTGCTCTGTGTGTGTGTGTGTGTGTGTGTGTTACAGGGAAGCCGCAGCGCTCTGTCTCTGGCCACGCAGGCGTCGCACACGGAGATCGCGGACCTGCTAAAGGCTCGGACCACCAACACTAAAGCCAACGACAAATGCAAGATGGCGTAGAGACGAGACGCTTCATGACTGTGTAGAACTCGTTCTGTGGCTTCATGTAGAATTCTCATTATGTTTCTGTAATAATTTGAATAATAAGATGCTTCTATGATCGCTATTATAATTATTGTGCCTGAGAGACGGACGTCTGGACCGGTTCATGATTCTGACTGATGAGACGGCGTTGCAGACGGTAAATTATTTGTGCTGGAGTATTTTTATGAAAGACTTTCTGTATATATTTTTTTCGCATATCCTGTAAAATAATCAGCATGTCGCGTCCCAGACTCTTTACACCTCACATGTATCATTTATAATCCTCATCCTCATCCTGATCCTCATCCTAACGCTGTGCATCTGTGCTCGGGTTCGAGAGCGGTCTGTCTCAGTGAAACATGTTCCTGTTCTCACTTACATTATAGCAGCTATAAACACTCGTACCCTCACCGGTCTCTCTTTATTCTCCCTCTAATGTTAATAAAAGTGTAAACTTCTCCTCCTGCAACCCAAAGTTACAGCTTTACCTCTGACACTGGAGACTCCTTCCACACATCATAAACAAATTACACCAAACGGAATGCTGAAACGTGGTGTCGGTGCTAAAAAGCGTCTCAACTCGGTGAAAAAAAATGAATAATCAGATCGGATCATATAACACCATTTTTCATAACACTTAACGCTTCTTATCTCCAGATTCAGGCTTCAATTTTGTAAATATACATACACATGTATATTTTCATTAGATAAAAGGAAAAAATAAATTAGCTAAATACAACTTAGTGCCCTTTAATGTCCTTAGTGTCTGTAACTTTTTTTATTCAAATGAAACTTAGATTTAGATTTCACATGAAAAGACGTAAATCTGAAAAAGAGTATTATTGTAAAACGCTAAATTGTTAAGATATTGCAACATGAATTCGAAACGGTTACAGACACTACAGATTTTTTGGGAAAAGAAAATTGCAATAACGCTTTAATTTACATTTTTTACTGGTCATGTGCTTCTACCAATTTTAATATCAATACTTATAAAGAAATGTGAATAATTTACATTTTAAATGATTACTGTTTGAAGTGAGAGAGTATAACGCTGTAAAACATTTTTGGGGCTCAAATAAAATCATCTCTCCAAAACAGCAGAAGTGAGCAACTTGAAGTTTTTAGGAAAGTGAGATCTGTAACTTCTATGTTGTATAAACTTCAGAAGGAGCTTCTTTGGGAGGCACATTTTCTGTATTAAAGAACCGAAGCACATCACTGATTGTTAATTCCTGAGAGAGTTGAGAAGAGATCACTGGACACAACGAGCTGTTACTATAGCAACAATAATACAATAAATTAAACCACATGTCTGTTTGGATCGGACTGTGATTTGGTCCGAGCCGTGTGTGGATGAGAGCTGTCTGATCCCTCACCTCTCTGCAAATAAATCAGACATCAGCAGCTCCGTGTGTGTGTGTGTGTGTGTGTAAGCAGAGTCACTACAGAAGAAAAGACACGTGACTTTCAAAGGCTTTTATAACAATCCAGAGAGAGAGAGAGAGAGAGAGAGAGAGAGAGAGTTCTTAAATAAATGAAAGCACAATGAAACTTATATCCAATAAAAGAACCGCACTGAAATAAGGCACTAAAACAAGAAAGGAATAAAAAGTCAAGAAAAACAAACGCAGGTCAATAAGACGAGAGACACTTTGGGACGTGGTTTATATTCACAATCAGGAAAAAGTTCTCGTCGTTTCATACAAATAAATGAGTTTCCCACCAGCGGCGTCTAAACTCTTATGTACATTTATACATCTTTACATCAGCGTATCAAAAGTACGTGTAGGAAAACCTTTACAGTAACATACAGTAAGCTTTCACACACACACACACACACACACACACACTTCCCCCTTCAACAGCTTGTTTTGATGGCATAAAGACAGAAAATCAGAAAAATTAACCGATATTTCCGATGTTTGTTACAGATCAGTAATAACAGTTCAGACTCTGTTTATAAACCGATAACCAAACGGAATTATTCATTCAGTAGACGGATCTGGGCGTGTCCTCAGTCCAATCTCTGTTTAATGTGTGTAGTGTGTGTGTGTGTGCGTAGTATGTGTGTAGTATGTGCGTGTGTGTAGTGTGTGTGTGTGTAGTATGTGTGTGTAGTGTGTGTAGTGTGTGATTATCACAGAAAGGATTCTGTACTCAGACTGAGAAAACACTCAGCACTCAGGAAGTGAAGTCAGTGGTTAGTGTGTGTGTGTGTGTGTGTGTGTGTGAGTGAGTGAGTGCAAACACGCTTCCCTATAATGTGCGGTGTGTGTGTGTGTGTGTGTGTGTGTGTGTGTGTGTTAGAGAAACACTGGACCCAGAAATCATGACTCAAACCTGCTGAGACTTTTAACACAGACGGTCTGATTAAGGGCCGACGTCTGGCAGGTGAAAGCACACAAGTGAGAGACACAGAGAGAGAGACAGAGCAGTGAGACAGAGTGAGACAGAGAGAGAGACAGAGTGAGACAGAGAGCGGGACTGAGTGAGACAGAGAGAGAGAGCGACAGAGACAAAGAGACAGAGCGAGACAGAGAGAGAGAGAGAGACAGAGAGGCTTTCATGACTTTTTGTTTGTTCTGTTTGTTTTTGTAGCGGGACACGTTTAGCGTCCGTCCTGTCTGAAGTATGTGCACCCCTGAGCATCACGCCCATTCATGCTCCACTCTTCTGTTCTGGGAAGGCACTAGATGTTGGAGTGTGTGTTTGTGTGTGTGTGTGTGTGTGTGTGTGCGGATTTGTGTTCATATCGATAAGGCTCCGGTTCCAGTCCGTCCCAGAGCCGATGGTTCAGTGGGGTTGAGTTCGGTCAGGGCTCTGTGCAGGACGCGCAAGTTCTTCCGCTCCGACTCTGGATCTGGCCTCGTGGGTCTCACAGGGGGCGTCGTCATGCTGGATAAAGGGCCGGTTAGTTCCTCTTACTTCCACTACGGCACACAGAGACATTCTGTACAACTGTGTGCTTCTGTGTCAGAACCACATATAGGTCAAGGGCGTGTATACTTTTGCTCCTATAGCGTGGAAAGCGTAAAGTAACTGGAACTGCTTTTCACTCTATCAAGCCGTGTGCAGATGAAACCACTGTGCATAGTTTACATGCGGACAGAGCGAGACAAAGAGAGACAGAGAGAGACAGCGAGACAGAGCGAACGCTGCAGCTCCACATACAGGTAACTCAAGGTCACTCAAGGTCACTGCTGTCTGATGAATTTCTGATGAACATCTATAAATTTTGATTAAAAACCTTTAAATCCAGATTTCTGTAAATCTGCGCCCTCGTTAAAAATGCCATACAAATAAAACCCGAATGCAGCAAAGATGAGCGTTTTCTCCTCCGTCTCTCAGACAGTTCTCCTCAGCAAGTCCGACTCCTGTCTGCTGTAATCAGAACCAGACGTCTGGTCTAAACAGGTCGCAAATATAACAACAACAAAACACGAGGGTGTATTTACTATTGCTGTGGGATCTGTTGGGGTAATCCTCTCACACACACACACACACACACACACACACACACACACACAGTGTTCCAACTCCCTGAGACAATACTACACACTCCAGTCCACACATGAGATACAGAACCCCTGTGTCCCTCCTGTTTCCTGTAAACAGGTTTCACGCGGAGTGTTCCACTGACGAACAAGACAAGCTCTTAGCTTAAGTTTATTACAACGCGTAAATGCAGCAGGTTAATGCAGCGCTAATGCTCCTTTACTCCGCTACTGCAGTCTGGAAGAAACGAGACTGATGGATAGAGAGAGAGAGAGAGAGAGAGAGTCACTCTGGGTGTTACAGCGCCTACTAGTGGTGTCAAGCTTTGGAAACTGTTTCAGCGGCCATGGCTGCAGCGAGCAGGAAAGAAATACAAAACCTCATTATGCGCGTAACGAGATAAAATGATGACATTGCGTTTTGTGATTATTACAAACAACACTTCACGTGATTTCCTAGCAGCAGCCTGCTGTTGCGTAGGACACGGACAAAAGTACCGTTTAGCGTGTTTACATAAAAACTTTCTGTCATTATAAAAACATCATTATTATGTACAAAGCGCTAATTAATCCATTAGCACGCGGTTCCTCTCGTGTCTGCGGCGTGAACACAAGTTTCCTCTGTTCCAGTGTTATAACTAATATGTTAAAGATTTTAAAACGACTGCACTTTCAGGAAGCGTTTGGGACACGACCTCTGCGTTAAAGGTGCGATGTTGTGACTAGCGGAAGTACAGTAGCGCTATTTTGCATAAATATCCTCAAGATCTGAAAAAATTACTCATGTGGCGTGACTCGATCCTGTCCCGTCTGTTCTCTGCGTATTTATTTCCGTCATCTCTCTCTCTCTCTCTCTTCTGAGTAAAGGGGCGGGGCTACTGCGTCTCTACAGCACTGCGTCTAATTTGTATCGTTACATTACCGCTCTCTTTAAGACTCTTCATTCACACATCGGACCGTTCCAGAGACACACGCACCCGTCGCTACGTATGATCTAGCGGGTGTACAAACTTTTGACACTCGGCCTCAGCTCAGTGCCTCGTTACACACGTTTTCCCATGGAAACCCCGGCTCTCACTCTTCCACCGTTCACTTGGCGCCGGTGACGCCGGGCGGCTCAGTGTACCAGTGTGGGACCGGATCCGTTACGGCGCCGCCCAGGGGCAGGGCGATGAAGGGCGGACACGTCGCCGTGCCGACCACGGGCACCGGGTACGGGTGGTGGTGCGTGGCGAGCCCCTCGCTCCTCCCGATGTGGATCTCGTCCTCCTCTGCCTCGGCCGTGCTCTTACGGTACACGGGGTTGTCGAAGTTCATGCTCTTAGTGCTCCGGAGTCTCCAGTTACGATAAATCAGACAGGAAGCCGAGAGAATCAGCACGAGCGCCACTGCACACACCACAGGAAGTGAACGGTCAGACAGGAAGTGAATTGTAAGACAGGAAGTGAACAGTGAGACAGGAAGTGAACAGTGAGACAGGAAGTGAATGGTCAGACAGGAAGTGAATTGTAAGACAGGAAGTGAACAGTGAGACAGGAAGTGAATGATGAGACAGGAAGTAAAAAGTGAGATAGGAAGTGAATGGTGGGACAGGAAGTGAACGGTGGGACATAAAGTAAATGATGAGACAGGAAGTGAACAGTGAGACAGGAAGTGAACAGTGAGACAGAAAGTGAACAGTGAGACAGGAAGTAAAAAGTGAGATAGGAAGTGAATGGTGGGACAGGAAGTGAACGGTGAGACATAAAGTAAATGATGAGACAGTAAGTGAACAGTGAGACAGGAAGTGAACAGTGAGACAGAAAGTGAACAGTGAGACAGGAAGTAAACAGTGAGATAGGAAGTGAATGGTGGGACAGGAAGTGAATTGTAAGACAGGATGTGAACAGTGAGACAGGAAGTGAACAGTGAGACAGGAAGTGAATGATGAGACAGGAAGTGAACGGTGAGACATAAAGTAAATGATGAGACAGTAAGTGAACAGTGAGACAGGAAGTGAACAGTGAGACAGAAAGTGAACAGTGAGATAGGAAGTGAATGGTGGGACAGGAAGTGAATTGTAAGACAGGATGTGAACAGTGAGACAGGAAGTGA
>JAOVVA010000044.1:16475632-16486167 GCA_028565275.1 Leiocassis micropogon | reverse complement strand
ACACAGAGAGACAGAGACAGAGACAGAGAGAGAGAGAGACAGGGAGAGAGAGAGAGAGAGAGAGACAGAGAGAGAGAGAGAGAGAGAGATTGAACTTCTGCTGTTGGTTTTTCAGTCCAGGAGTCAGCAGTACTGCAGAAACACATCCTGTGTGTCAGAAACTCTGCACAACTCATCCTCATTATTACTAAGAGTTCCGATTAAATGAATTAATGGCGTATGTTACTATTATTATTATTATTATTATTATTATTATTGTTATTATTATTATGTGTATTATAAATCATATAGTATACTAATATGTATTTTCAGTAGTAAATTATTTTAAAATGCATTAAAACATAAGCTTAAGTCTCTAATTTCCCTTTTATGGTCTCCAGTAAATGGCATAGTGTCAGTCAAACTTAAGGAGGCGTGGCATCTGGGAAATTCAGTACTAATAATGGGGGTGTGGCCTGTGAGTCAGTCCCACTGAAGGAGGCGTGGTCTCTGGGACATTCAGTACAACCGAAGGAGGTGTGGCCTGGGTGTCAATCAAAGTGTAGGAGGTGTGGCCTCTGGGACATTCAATACTAAGGAAGGAGGTGTGGCCTCTGGGACATTCAGTACAACTGAAGGAGGCGTGGCCTGGGTGTCAGTCCTGAAGAAGAACTAAGTCAGTTCTTTTACATGAGACATGTGCTCCTGATGAGATCTCCGTAAGGTCCTACTGTGATAAAGGGGAAGTGGCCTGTGTGTCTGTCTCAGTAAAGTGGGCGTGGCCTCCATGCTGTTAAAAGAGGCGTGGCCAATTTTCCTCCTTAGTTCCTGTAAATGGAAGGTATAGAGCCCCTGTACATGTCAGTCCTAATCAAGAGGGCAGTGAGAGGTGTGGCCTATGTGCCCTGCGGTGTCAGTAAAGTGGGCGTGGCCTCTGTTTCTTGTTGTTGGCTGCACTCGATCACTTTGAACTTTGATCACTTCCACTTAAGTTCTATACAACTAGCAGGTTACAGGGTCCTAACTCCCCCCAAACTCCTCACCGCATTCCCTCTTGGGCTCGTCCGATCGATCCTTGCAGTCCTTGACATCATCACACACCTTCGCCCCGTCGATACACTCTCCGTTTCTACAGAGGAACTTCAAAGGGCCTGCACATTTTGTGGCTACGGAGAAAGAAGACAAAAAGACAAAGAATGTAATAAAAAACATGTCTCTTACAGCTGCTCACCACACACACACACACACACACACACACACACACACTAACCATTAACACAGCCAGCCTCATCACTCCTGTCGAGACAGTCAAAGGCTTTATTGCACTGTTTGATGCCGTGGATGCAAGAACCGTCTCCACACTGGAACTCATCAGGCCGACACGTCAGGAGAGCTGCACACACACACACACACACACACACACACACACGCACACATACACACACAGAGCTTAGTGCAGGATACAAACATACACAAATTAATACTAGAAACACACACACATGCACACACACTTCTCCCCTGGAGCGCACCACAATCTCACATAAAAGAGAAGGAAATTAGCTGTGCATTTAAAGGACTTTTTATCGTAACAAGCAGCAGGAAAATACGCTTCATTAAATGAATGAATAAACAAGTAGTACTTGTTCACACACACACACACACACACACACACACACACACACAAAGAAGTATTAATGACTTAATGCCACATCTTCTCATTTTCTACAAGTTAATTTTCTACAGAACATTTCACACACTTGGGCTATAAACAGCTAATTTTCTTTCTCCTGTAGCTCGCTGCTTAACGGCCGAGTCCATCTACACCTGTTGTACAAACAAACCAATCAATCACTGGCGTTTAAAAGTATAAACACACATTTACTGTTCCTGTGGTAGGTACATATACACATTTAAGACCAAAGGCATTTAATGATATAGACCAAGACAAGACCACCCATACCAACATCCCCACCAACACCAGCACCCTCACCAACACCATCATCAAAAACTCCACCAACACCCCCACCAGCACCCACCACCAACACTCACACCAAAACCCCCACCAACACCCACACCAGCACCCCCAGCAACACCCTCACCAAAAAACCCACCTACACCCTCACCAGCACCCACACTAAAACCCCCACCAACACCCACACCAGCACCTCCACTAACACCCTCACCAAAAACCCCACCAACACGCCCACCAGCACCCACACCAGCACCCCCACCAACACCCTCACCAAAAACCCCACCAACATCCCCACCAACACCCCCACCAATACCCACACCAACACCCACACCCCCACTAAAATCCAAACCAATCGCAAAACCCACAATAACCAACATCAACATCCACACAAACACCCACACCAAACAAAACCCAAACCAACTGCAAAATCAAAACCGACCAACACCAAAACCCACAGCAACTAACAGGAAGAATTAAGACTGAGACCAAAACCAACAACAACAAAAACAAAGACCAAATTATGCCAGGACAATGGAATTTATTGATCATAACCAACACTTCCAACACCAACCATGCAACTTTAATATTTTATACAAAATTATTCCTTTCCTAGAAATTCCTACATACAGTATATGTTAGTGGACTTCTATAGCTGCATCTCGTTCCTTTCAGCAGCTTCACTCGGTTTATTAAAAGTGGAAACACAAATCACACCATCAGATTCACGTTCCCACTGAACATAATCGACAGGGAAACTTCACACTCCAGTGAGTGTGTGTGTACAGTGAGCAATCCTTGCTCTCTTCCCAGTCTCGGTGGAAGAGTTACGGATGAAGATGAAACTCCCTGTAGGCTGGTGTGACTCTACAGCTGCTTCTGGAGTCCTCAGTCCTGTTCACTAATGCGCAGTGTGACGAGGATGAGAGCGTTACTCAGGGGAACGCAACTGCATACAGTATTTCTACTAAGGGTGTATTGCGAATATATTCAGTCGTAAACAAGATGCCACGCGGCTGAAAATCCCAGCAGGTCACAATGCGTCGATCAACACAACCCACTCCTCTGCTTAGTCACCAGTTACACAACAGCCAGAAAAGAACCTGAACACACGCCAGTGTTCGACCTTTTAACACAGATTAAAAACAGTAAGAAGAGCAGGATGAATAGGGAACAGTGTAAGATAATCAGACCGTGTGACTTACGGCAGTCGGACTCGTCTGATCTGTCCATGCAGTCCGGATGTTTATCGCACTTCCACGCTATCTTGACGCACTCTCCGCTCCCACAGCGGAACAGTCCTGCCCTGCACTCCAACCTCGGACTCGCCGGCAGTAGCATGCGCCCGGCCCCATCGCCGCACAGTCCCTCCCATTCGTCTGATCCATCAAAACAATCGGGGTCTCTGTCGCAGGTCCAGGGCTGCGGGATACACTCGGTGGTGTTACAGCGGAACTGGAGCGGGCCGCACGATGGCGGGGAACACTGCTCCTCGTCGGTGCCGTCGCCGCAATCATCATCGCCGTCGCACACGTACGCCGGAGACATGCACTTCAGGTTACGGCACTGGAACTCTCCGGAAGCGCAGGACCGGGTGTCTGTAAGGCATTGAGCACAGAATCCAGGTTTAAAACGTCACACAGAAGCGTTTATTCTCACAAACAATTAACGTTTTTTATTAGCATGTGTTAATTAAACCTGAGAACCGGGTTTACTGTATATTAATGTGTTATTGTTTCCATGGTAACAGTCATTCACAGGGACTTGAGCAGTTTTTTTCTCAGCATTGTCTACGGCTAATAAGATCATTCCACTTTTGTGAGAGAGGCCATTGTGAGCGTGGAACTAAAAAACACTTAGACCACACGTGGCCGTAGAACTGGTCCAAATCACCGGAGATCTCAAAAGCTGCTTTGTAATCGCGGCTTTGTGTCGCGCGCATTCTTAGAAAATGAATTTTCCTGCATGTCGCTTTGGTGCTCAGTTTAAGTGCCAGTGCTTGTGTTCTGAATTAAACAGAGGAACCGGGTGGCGTTCCTGCAGGTTAGACCTCACGCTCATCACACAAACAGCTTCATTAGAATAAAGCGAGCCGCACGATGAGATTAGTCAGGAGGGAGCTTATAACAGCGAGTAGGAGGAAGCGATTATCCTCGCCGCGGCTAATCTGAAATCTCACTCTGCTGATACGCCTCATTTATCACACCGCGGCACGCGGAGCTTTAGCTATGCCTCAATCCAACAATCGCGCAGAGTAATGGAGTAAAACACAGCGCAGTATTTCACACGGCGTCAGGGCTTCTACACTGTCAAACTAAAAACCACAGCTTCCATCAAAACCCAGACAAAATGGCGTCTATAACTCACAGTTACTCAGCACCTTTTTACTTCTACTTGAGTACAATTTTTTGGCTATTCTACTAACCACCATCTTTTTTATTAGTTTTTTTGTTTGTTTTGTTTTTGACTACACTATACATGATTGACAATCTGCAATTGCTACTACATGTTTATTGTATATTTTACCATCCTCGCTACTGGATGTTGGAAATTCCCTTCAGGATCAATAACGTATCTATCTATCTATCTATCTATCTATCTATCTATCTTTTTTGCTAGATACTGTTTGGAAATCAGAAATGTTTTTTTGTACAAACTTAATACAGCGGTATCTCGGCATACGAACGCCTCGCCTTAAGAATTTTTGCCTTAAGAACTACTATTTTGCAAGAATTTTTCCCCGGCATGTGAAGCATCTCCGACATACGTGAGAATGAACCGAGCTGAGCAGAACGCCGTGAAAAAGCCAAGCAAAGTGAGTTTGCATTTTTTGGTGTTTTTTTTGGCATTTTGTGTAAGATTTAGTGAAGACGCGGCACCGCGGGTCCCAAGAATGCTATCAAGGACGGTAGCAAGAAGAAAAGGTAGCCGCTTTTGGTTTGGTTTTTAATGCAGCCGGAGCCGAGAGGAATCATAAATTAATGTTAAGTGTGGTTTAATGTCTCTTTATTTCATATTTCACTTAATTTACATGTCTTTTTAAAATGTTTTGATTGTTTTTATATATTATAGTGTTGGAAATTGGTAATATTGGTAATATTCCTGGGTGGCTGGAACAGATTATCTGTATTTACATTATTTCCTCTGGGACAAGGCGTTTTGTGATACAAGATTTCACCTTAAGAGCTCGACTCGGGAACGGATTAAATTCATATTCCGAGGTACCGCTGTAATGAGGTCATAAAACATATACGCATAACAACGTTCATACAAAAAAACCTCACAGGGTGCGTAAGACTGGGAGAACGACGCTGATCCACGATCTGTTGACTAGTAGCGGACAGTTCCCTCTCGCTCTCCCGCTCGTCTATTCTGTTACAGCGAGAGCGGTGTACTGAGAGGCAGTAAATACAACAGAAGAAAGCTGCAGTAAAAAGAATAAGAGGGGCGTACTGACAGTCGCACATGCAGAGAAACACTGTGTTGTTCTCCACAAGAACGAAAGACTAATTTCATGCATTTACAGTGTGAGGAAGCGAAAGACACAGCATCAGAGATCCACCTCTAACCCTCACCTCCATCTACCCATACGCTGATAAGTGAAATTCAACTTTAAATATACGGTATTTTGGATTAAATATCAAAGATCAAGTAAATGTAATTTACAGCAGTGTTGTTCATCTGTAAGTCCTGACCTGAGAACAGCCTGGAAGGGGAGCACCTGGCTGCGTGTCTGCTGGTACAGAGAAATGGAGCAGCACCAGAGACGCTGCCACGGGCCGAAAAGCCCTCTGACGAACAGTGCCATCTTTATACACCAAAAGGTTTTTAGTTCTTAATGAGAACCGCATACAAAATGCTAAACTCTAGCTTTGACTCAGCACAGAGTCTTTGTTATCTCGCTGAGGTTAGCTAATGGGGGGTTGGGGAAAATCCATTGAGTTGTGAATCACCAGACAGAAGAATCAGGATTTTTTAAAAACTATTTTTACATTTATAATAGAGATGAACCGTTGATCGGCAGCAGATATACAACATTCTGTACCGAGTGCAGAAGCTTCCAAGTGGCGCAACCGAAACACATGTTTTGGCGTTACATCATCAACGACCGTAATTTGGAATCAGGATATTTCTGAAATCGGGATACTTATAGAATCTCGGTATTAATCGAATCAGCACTGAGGTGACAGTACGGTCTCGGGAGGTGACTGGGTTCCCGTCCCTAATTACCACTTTATGAAATCGCTGCTCTCTGTGACGTCCATCCAGCCCTGAGACTCACGCTGCGTGACGCTCCTTAATAATGGAGAAGCGCTCTTTTACATTCCGCCCGGAAGCTGTAACATTATGACCTTGCTGATGTTAGCTAGGCGCTAGTTAACGAGCAAGCTAAGTCATTAAAATGAACAAAAACAACAGAAAAAGTTCGACTGATCCGCTGCTACAAAGTGTTCAAAATTTTAATGATGGTCTTTGTGTGTTTGATATTGTGTGCATGTCGTCCATGACGGTTATTTCAGCCCGCCCCAAACCAACTCATGTCAATCACCTCATCAGCCACACCCTTTTAGTAACTAGCTAAAATACTGTAGATGAGATATGAGGGTGATGCGAGTTTGGACAAATGACATCTACTGTCAATAATTCGTGGTGATGTAACTTGATTTTGAGTGTTAAATGGGCGGGGTTAAATGTTGCACTGCTGATAGCCCCTAGAGGGCCTCAGAGACATTTTTACATTACATTAGACATTTAAAAACCCCAGTTATGATTATTTTCATAAATTCATATTTGTCATCATTATGGATGGAGGTAGAGTATCTACAGCACTGTCTCCTTGCACCTCCAGGTCCTGGGTTTGATCCCCTCCTCTGTGTGTGCATGTTCTCCCCATGCTTGGTGGGTTTCCTCCGGGTTCTCCGGTTTCCTCCCACAGTCCAAAGACATGCAGATTAGGCTAACTGGCATTCCCATAATTGCCTGTTGTGTGTGAATGGTGACTGGAGGTCTTCACACGGTCGTATAAATAGGAATAAATACAGCAGTCACCAGGGGCCTCCTCGGTTCCTAGTTGGACTACAGAGGTTCCTGGATGGATGGATGGATGGATGGGGAACAGTGTGAGCTGCAGTCTCGCCTCATTACCTCCTCATAGTGCTCCAGTGGGGCTTTAAATGGCAGCTAGGAGTAAGTGTGTGTGTGTGTGTGTGTCTGAACAGAATGTCCTGCACTTCACTCTTATTCTGGCAGCAACTTCACACAAATGACTCGAGCTTCTTCTTTAGTACCACTTCCTGTTCACACTGCAGCACTCTACTGGGTTGCCGGGTCTTTAACTTTCAGTTGTTTGATAACATCACCGTTTCTATAGTAACAGCTCCATCACTGCTAATGTTAAGGGAAGGAGTCTCCAGTGTCAGAGATGTTTTTTTTTTATCTCAATGCTTCATTAATGCATCATGGGACCATGACGTAGAGTTTATTCTTACACACACACACACACACAGGTTCCACTTACTCCACAACCCATTCTAATGCAAATCTGGACACACTCATGAATAATTAATTAGGTGTGTGACTCGATTATCCTCACGCTGAAGAGAGAGATCGGCTTTTTTAAGCTTCCAATTACACGCCGTCGACGCGACAGATTACATTCCTGATGAAGTGCTCGGGGAAACCTCGGATGTGTGTGTGTGTGTGTGTGTGTGTGTGTGGGTGTGGGTGTGTGTGTGTGTGTGAAAAATGGAAGGAGAAAAGAGTGCAGTTATTGTTTAAAAAAGATCCAAGGAGGGTTGAAGTTGAATCACCTGAGAGTCATGTTTTCTGAAAGTTGTTGTTGTTGTTGTTGAGATGATGATGTCACACGTATTAATAAACTCGTGTTTAACTGACTATCAGGACGACGCGGTGTCTGTTATAATCACACCATCATAATGACTTACACCATCAAGTGTCACTAACGCTGCCCTGCATTATATTTACCCATGATGCACTGCTGCACGGTCATGTGTATACGGATGCGTTTCCATGGTGACAAGCACGCCGTGCTCCTGACGGTGTACCCGCCCCTGTGTCCTCTGGTTGGGTATCTGATAGAACCGTCTCAGACTAGCTCCTGGTTTTGACCCGTGTCCCCTCGTCTATCTGTCACCCTTGTTTCTTCCTTCGCCTGGACCCTCCGACGTCTACATTTCACACCGCCTACTGGAAGTGGGCGGGGCTAGTCTTGAGGAAAGCTTGTGTACACTCTGCACTTGGCAATCAGGAGGATGACATCGCTCGACTTTTCGGTGCACCTTTCATCTAAACTATGCAAATGTGAACGCTAAGCTAACAAGGGAAAGAAAGAGAGAGAGAGAGAGAGAGAGAGAGAGAGAACTGGCTAAAAAAGAAAGAGAGAAAGCTAATTTAAAAAAGAGAAAGACACGACAAGCTCAATCAAAAGAGAAAGAGAGAGTTAACTTAAAGAGAGAGGGAGAAAGAAAGAGAGCTAACTTAAAAAAAGAATGAGAGAGCTCTAAGAGATGAAAGAGTTAAGTTCAAAGTTCTGTTTTTTATTTAAAAAAGAGAGAGACGAGAGAGAGAAAGCTAATCTTGCACACAAAATCTGGCCTAACGAGCAAAACCTAATTAAAATAAAGCTTATAGGAGAAAGTTAACGCAGAGAGAGAGATAAATCAGATATAATGAGAGAAAACTAACGTACAGAAACTATAAATCAAACAAACATGAAGAGAAGGAGAGATGAGAAGAGCCGAGTGATAACCCGTGACTGGAGTTCTAGAGTTCCTCGGCTCTTCCTCGGCTGGTAGAACACATGATTGTGTTTAGACGTTTGAGTCGCTGTGCAGCAGCACTATTAGGCCACGCCCCCCACAGCGAGTGATAATCAGAGCGGGGTAACGCAGCTACAGCGCCCCCTTCAGTGTGGATCAGGAACTGACAGAGAACCGCAGGAGAGTTTATGGAGGAGGACAAAAAGGACAACACAGACCGCCCGTGTGCGGCGTGGTACAGAAATCTGCCCCGGTGTTTCTGATCGACACTTTCATTACACACAGGGGGAATCCGTTCTTCAGCCCTCAGCGGGGAATCAGCGTTAAACATCAACTCTGTGTTTTTGTCGCAGCTTCCACAACGCCCTTTTATGGACTGATTTTTGTTATTAGGTTGGCGAATAAGGCAAAAAAGTACTTATTTATTTTTCTTAATTTTCATTAAATACACTCCGCTCTCATTCTGCTTACATTTATTCCTCTTAATTATTTTTTTAAATTATTTAATTAATTATTAGCTGTAATATTTTCCCACCGCTTTACCCGATTCATTATTAATGTTCATCTTAACTAATTATTTATTTTTAAAACTTAAGTTTCTAAGACATTTTTATTCTCTTTGTTTTTCTCTCTTTTGAATCACATTAAACTACGTTTTATTGCATGAAATGTTCCAGAAAATGACATTTATTAGCCTTTTTTAATTGATGAATTTAGGTGGAGGAAACGTACCGCATTATGACATGAGAGGAGAAAGCCAAGGCAAGGAGAGGAGAGAGGGAGAAGGTTCCTACGAAAAGTAGGACAGGAGGACGGCATCACGTTAGCAGGGGGGAAAAAAAACCCTGAACACCTCCTCTCCCCCCCACACACACATTTATCCCTGTTTATCCCTGACCTTCAGCTCAGGAGTCAAGGTCGCTGTGGAGCTTCGATTAATTAGCCGCGGTTAATTGTTTTCCAGAATCAGAGAGGAAGGTTAGCGTCAGACGTCTGGCCTCTGCGGGGTGTGTGCTGAATGCAGAACACACTGAACCGGCCTGCTGGACGAGGACGAGTGTGAACTCACCGTTCTTCCACCGCAACCAACATCGTCTCACACGCCGCTACGCTACACGCTAACGCAGAGAGTAGAGATGGACTGCAGCTCACGAGAACTAACAGCAAGAAAAAAATCAACTTCATGAAATAAATGTTAAATCTTTAAAATTAATTTATAAAAATAATCTGCAATAATAATAAACACTACATTAAAGTCAAATATATAAATATAAATATGAATTTACTGAATATATAAATAAACATTTCTGAAAGTTATCTTTTAACGATTTAAACTCTAACACTGCAATATTTAAGAGATGTTTAAATACATCTGATGATGATGACGATGATGATGATGAAATCTCTCCCGATCAGAACATCATCACGCCGCCCGGCTACACGCACGTGCACGTCTCTGACCCCTGGGGTTTATTACACACTCAGTACAGACAGACAGACAGACAGACAGACAGACAGGCTCTGACCGGCAGTGCAGCCTTCTTCATCCGCTCCGCTCTCGCAGTCTCTTTCTCCGTCACACCTCCACGCCAGAGACACACAGCTCCCCCTGCAGTCAAACTTATCTGGAGGACACGTCTGCTTCACCGCTGAGGAGGAAACACACACACACACACACACACACACACAAACATTTAACACACTACACCTTCTGTCTTAAACACACTCATTTAGATTAGCCTTAGGTAAAGGAGCAGATCTGGGGGACTCATGGACGTAGAGTATTATGGTGAACTGGTATGTTTAGA
>JAOVVA010000044.1:16464080-16475532 GCA_028565275.1 Leiocassis micropogon | reverse complement strand
AGTAGGGATTTATTTCAAAAGATTTATGTTGTGATAAAAGTGAGATTAGGAAATCTGTGTTTCTTGTTACTTAATTTGATATTTTGTAAAGATATTCAGTTTTTCAGTAAAGATTATTTATGTATTTCATTTATTTTATTATTTTGAAATGTCAAATTTGTACATTATTTTATCATTTTGTTTAAAAAAATATCTCAGACATTATAATGAAACTGTTACCCAGTACTTGAGTATCTTATCACCAAATACTTTTTACTTCTACTTGAGTAATATTATTTTGAAGTACAGCTACTCCAACTTGAGTAAAATTTTTGGCTCCTCTACCCACCTCTGATGATGTCATTGTTACACAGTTTATGGTTAGTGTGCAGCGGTGATGCCGCAGATGTACACTACACAACACTACACAACACTACACAACACTACACTACACAACACTACACAACACTACACTACACAACACTACACAACACTACACTACACAACACTACACTACACAACACTACACTACACAACACTACACAACACTACACTACACAACACTACACTACACAACACTACACAACACTACACAACACTACACAAAACAACACTATACTACACTACACTACACTACACAACACTACACAACACAACACTACACTACACTACACAACACTACACAACACTACACTACACAACACTACACAACACTACACAACACTACACTACACAACACTACACCACGCTACACAACACTACACAACATTACACTACACAACACTACACTACAGTACACTACACTACACCACGCTACACTACACTACACAACACTACACAACACTACACTACACAACACAACACTACACTACACAACACTACACTACACTACACAACACTACACAACACTACACAACACTACACAACACTACACTACACAACACTACACAACACTACACTACACAACACTACACAACACTACACAAAACAACACTATACTACACTACACTACACAACACTACACAACACAACACTACACTACACTACACAACACTACACAACACTACACTACACAACACTACACAACACTACACAACACTACACTACACAACACTACACCACGCTACACAACACTACACAACATTACACTACACAACACTACACTACAGTACACTACACTACACCACGCTACACTACACTACACAACACTACACTACACTACAGTACACTACACCACACTACACAACACTACACAACACTACAGTACCCTACACTACACCACGCTACACAACACTACACAACACGACACTACACGACACTACACAACACTACACCACACTACAGTACACTACACTACACCACACTACACAACACTACAGTACCCTACACTACACCACGCTACACAACACGACACTACACAACACTACACTACACTACAGTACACTACACTACACCACACTACACAACACTACAGTACCCTACACTACACCACGCTACACAACACTACACAACACTACACAACACAACACTACACTACACTTCAGTACCCTACACTACACCACGCTACACAACACTACACAACACTACACAACACTACACTACACAACACTACAGTACAGTACAGTACAGTACACCACACTACACAACACTACACAACACAACACTACACAACACTACAGTACCCTACACTACACCATGCTACACAACACTACACAACACGACACTACACAACACTACACTACACTATAGTACACAACACTACACCACACTACACAACACTACACTACACAACACTACACAACACGACACTACACTACACTACACAACACTACACAACACTACACAACACTACACTACACAACACTACACTACAGTACCCTACACTACACTACACTACACAACACTACACTACACTACAGTACCCTACAATACACCACGCTACACTACACAACACAACACAACACTACACAACACAACACTACACTACACGACACTACACGACACTACACAACACTACAGTACACTACAGTACCCTACACTACACAACGCTACACAACACTACACAACACAACACGACACTACACAACACTACACTACACCACGCTACACAACACTACACTACACTACACTACACTACACTACACAACACTACACTACACCACGCTACACAACACTACACTACACTACAGTACCCTACACTACACCACGCTACACAACACTACACTACACAACACTACACTACACTACACTACACAACACGACACTACACAACACTACACTACACCACGCTACACTACACCACACCATGCTACACAACACTACACAACACTACACTACACTACACAACACGACACTACACTACACTACACTACACAACACAACACTACACTACACCATGCTACACAACACTACACTGCTGCTGCTGCTGTTGTTGTAGTTTATGCAGTGTGTGAGTTCTGCGTGTACGAAGTGATTACACTATCTGGGAAACAACGTGCACTACAGAGAGGCAGAAACGTGTCTATACGTCAATAACATCCCTAGCTAACAGGTTTGAATCTGTCCCACTCCAACCTCTGAATCTGTAGATGGATAACCTCAGGCCAATGCCAGCAACAGGGCTTTCGTTAAATGTGTCGTTCTGGATGACGCATTGATGACACGAAAGGCAAGGGGCGGGACCTATCACAATACTACCTTGTCACTCAACTTATATATCTCTCCACTGCCCCATCATAGGACCACCAATAAATCGAGTAGCCAACCAAACATAAGTAGGAGGAGCCTCAGCAGTCCTGCCACATAAATAAACTTAGTGAATAATTCACTCCTAACACACGGGATGAGCATGTGTGAATAGTTCTGAAAGCGCCACCTGTAGGGTTATGAAGAAACTGCAACGTTTTATCCCTCCAAAGCCTAAAAACTCGACAGTTGAGTGCCTGCAAGCACATGAGGCACGTGTAATGCACTCACAGAATTTGGAGAAAAATGCAGATCGGAGGCTTATAATACGCACGGTTTTTGATAATGTAACGCCATACAGATGTGTTTCTATGGCGCCACTCAGAAGCTTCGTGCTGATCGACCGGTTCAGCTCTATTATAAACGTTAAAATAGTTTTAAAAAGTCGAGTGTGGAGTCGTTGTGGCGATCCGTCAATCAGCACACAAAAGAACAATCGATTTCCCCCATAACTGGCATTTACTATGATTAAATATTAGTTCATAATTTTTTTCTCCCTAATTACGTCGGGTTCAATTCACACCTGTCTTGTTAGAGCCCGCCCCCATCAGCGACAGCCTCCAATCAGGAGAGAGTGTACACCGCCACGTGTTTCTGAACTCCACCAGCTCCGTCTGGTTAAAATGGCATTAAAAGCCACTTGACTTGACTTTGAGTGTGAGTGTGTGTGTGTGTGTGTGTGTGCTAAACTCGTATCATGGTGAGAGGAAACACACTGAGACGGAGAGTCGGATCTCTGAGCTGAAGCACATCGTTGCCATGGAAACTGAGCCCCGTGTTTCTGTGCCACGGAAGAAGCCCGGAGCGAAATCTCCGACTGTGTCGTTACACACCGCTCCTCATCTAACGTCTGATAACACACGGCTTTATAATGCTTCTGAAGAGCGCACACACACACACACACACACACACACACACACACATACACACACATACACACACAACTAGAACAAAAAATGTGTAATAAGGAAATAAAAAAACGCTCAAACCTACAGAAATAAATTTTTTACAAAAAAACAAAAAATCTTTTCAAGCTACAGGATTAAATGTAGCTGCGTATTCTATTTTTATTTATTATCATAAAGTATATAATTTTATTTTTGAATAAATATTACATGAGATCATTTGAAATTAATTTACTAGTAAATATTCATTTATTAATTAAATATTAAAATTCGTGTCTCAGATGTGTTTTAAAGAACCTTTTAGGCTGTTTATAAAATGCTTTGTGGTGAAGTGCGCTCAATGGTGAAGTGTGCTAGGTGGTGAAGTATGATTGGCTTATGAAGTGCCCCAGGGGATGTAGCGCACCAGGTGGTATTGTGCAGTAGGCGGTGAAGTGCAGTAGGTGGTGAAGAGTGGTAGGTGTTGTAGTGTGCTAGTGGGTGTAGTGCGCTAGTTGTTATAGTGCGCTCGCAGGTGTAGTGTGCTAGGGGGTGTAGTACACTAAGTACACAAGGTGGTGGTAGGTGGTAGGAGGTGTAGTGGGCTAGGCTAAATGGTGTAGTACACTAGGTGGTGAAGTGCACTAGGTGGTGAAGTGCGCTGGGTGGTAAAGTGTACTAGGAGGTGTAGTGCGCTAGGCTAAGAGGTGTAGTACACTAGGTGGTGAAGTACACTAGGTGGTGATGTACTCTAGGTGGTGTAGTGCACTAGGTGGTGAAGGGCACTTACTGCAGGTTGACTCGGCCTCGTCTGATCCGTCAGAGCACTCGGGTTCTCCATCGCAGAGCCAGCGGCTGGACACACACTGTCCGTTCTGGCACGCAAACTCCGCCGGGTCGCACGTGCTCTTCACTACACACACACACACACACACACACACACAGAATAAAGATTACACACACATCATCTGGAAGCGCAGATCACTGAATAGTGTTCGGACTGAAAGTGCAGTGGACAGTGTGTGACTTCAACACATTTCCTGTATGTTAGATTTTTTTATTTCATTTCTGTGAATCTGTTCTGCCAGAGTGTCCGTTAGTAAAAGCACTGTACATTGAGTTAAACACTGAACTGGTCATGTGACACGGTTCGTAGTTCATTGGCTTGTTAAGGATTATAGGGAATGTCGTTCAGCTTGTAAGTCGATTAAATATCATGTAATAATTTTACAGAGCTATGGAGCGTCTCAGAGGCCCTTCAACACTCTCTGTCTTTCTGTCTCACTGTCTCTCTCTGTCTCTCTCCTCCTGTCCCAGTCTCTCTGTTTGTCTCTTTTCTCCATCTGTCTCCGTCTCCCTGAGTGTGTCTCCTATTCTTTACTAAAAGCCCACACTGCGTCGCTGCCGGGAGGTTCTGGAGCGCGTCCTCAGCAGATCAGCCCTGTCCATGTGTAATGAGCCAATCAGGACGTGTTGAGGTCAGCAGTTACTTTTGCTTCCTCATGAGCAGCTGATGAATGAACGGATGAAGATGCAAATCAACAAAGTTTTTAAAAAAAGCTGACGGAAAGCTCGGAGCGTTCCCGCCGGACCTGAGACCAGGCCGTGCCGTCGGCTGAGCTTGCTAACTTTATGTGCTACGCTCCTAACGAGGTGCTCTGGAGAATCGGACCAGGTGTTTCTTCTCCATCACAAACGTATCCATAAATCACTTAAGACTCACATAGGAGACGCGCGGTGCTGCAGTTAAACCTCAGGAACAGAGCGGCAGGAGGGAGGGAGGCGCCAGTGCGCTCGGGTCGGCCCGTCCGTTAGCTCCTCCTGAATAATCGATGTTCTGTCTCTCTGGGATCTGAAGGCTTTCACTGAGGAAATGATTTCATTAAGGGAGAGGATCGACACGAACACAAGCCGACGCTCTCAGAACGCAGCAGGGAACATTTATTTAATTCTTTCTGTTCAGTTCAGGAACACGTCGCCTGTCTGTGGACGTCTGGTGATTTTCAGTCTGTTATTTACTTTTTTTATTACTGTATTTGTATTCAATCAAACGCTACTGTAGTTGTGTGTTTCTTCTTCTCTCACAGCAAAGTCTATGGCTGCTCATAAAACACTTCATACACTCTAGCGCCACCAACAGAGCAAAATATGGACGTGTGTTTGCAACAGTGACTCTCCAACACAATACAGACATTCCTGCTTCTTTTTCTCATGTCGAGTTCAATATAAACAATAGTTTGGGATTTTTTTTCCCATCTGTTTCTTCTTCTCTTACGAACTTCGTCCAATCATCATAAATCGTGAGATCGACCCGACACAAAAACATTTCTATGATTCGTTCATTTCTACTGGACGCGCATGTGCAAAGCATCGCAAAACCTCCCCAGGTTATATACAGGAAACAGAAAGGAGTCGTTACCTCTGAATCCTTCCATCCGAATCGTTCGTTCTTTTGTCACGTGACTCCCATAGACGCTATGCGGTGCAACAGATTCAAAAGAACGAAAAGATATAAGAGATGAGCTGCTCATTCTGTTTATTATAATATGTCCTTAGTTACATTGTAATATTTACATTACTGGAACTGTAGACTAAATGTGTGTATGTGGACGTGTTGGGGGTCTGTTTATTGAAATAAATAAAAAAATCATGCAAAACTGTCTGGACAGAATTTAATGAATCTTCGCCAGTCCTTCTGTATTTGCCTGACGTTAAATCTGACACAGACACGACCGTAATGCGCCCACAAGCCGCCACAATCCTCACCAAACACAAACAAAAGCGCGACACAGCATGGCTTACTCCAAAAAAAATATTACATACACTATGAAAATCGAACCTTCACCATGATTTAGATCATAATAATGTTGAGTGGACGGGACGTTATGAGCAGTTATGTCCCAGAAATAGTGATCAACTTACTTTTAGCTTCTAACTATTTCTACAAACTCATGGGGGTGTGGGGGTGCCTGGCCCCCTCAATCGCTGCAAAAGCAGCAGCCAGATCAAGAGCTTTACTGTTACTAATACTAATTATACAAATGTGATTGTAATAAAAATCGTATGAAGCCTAAAGAAGGACTTTTGTCCTACCGTCGGCCGTCCTGAGCAATCAGAGCGTTAGAATTGTGTTTTCTCGTGTATCTCTGACCTATTTATCAGAGCTGCTATCGTTAGTCAACGGCATTTTATTTTTATGTTTCTTCTTTTGATTTGTTCGTAATAATCGCAAAAGATTCTCGATGATCACAGAGAGCAGATCAGACATCTCTAAAACCAGCGCAAAGAAAAGACCTCTTCAAATTTAGAGAAAAAAAAGTGTCCTTTTCAATGAGTGTTTGTGCTGCTGACAATCGGAGTTAAAATATTTCTGCAGGGAAACAGAGACATAACACAACCGTATCCATGTGATCTCTCTGTGCAATCAACCCTATTAATAAATGAATTAAACAACTTCCGGTTAAACCAGGATTTGTTAGCGTAGTATAAACGCGCTCGCACTGCCACGCTGTTGGATTCTGGGTTCTGATTGGTCCAGAGGTGTCGGGTGATTTTCTCCAACGAACTGATCCCGGAGCTGCGGGTTCGACTGAAACTAGTCCGTCATTTCTGTTCCTCGTGTAAGAAACTCTCTTCTCAACTCTGCTGAAGATAAATCTGTATTATTCCTGATGTATTCCTCTCTCTCTCTCTCTCTCTCTCTCTCTCTTTCTCCTTCACAGCGCCACTCACTTAATAATTGATTAATCACAATTGCAGGTTTGTTCTCTGCAGTTACAGAAACACAAAAGGCTGAATAATTCGCCTATTTGGTCTTTTCAGTTAGCGGCGTACGCCAGCTGCATCACAATCGACTGCTGCGCGTTTCCTTGCAGATCACCTTTGTCTGTTGCGTTACAGCGAATCAGTCCGAGTCGAATCATTTCTAACGAACGCAAACCCCTGACAGAGAGACACCGTCTCAGGGGGTGTTGTCTGTTTCTTTTGGCTTTTCTTGATCTCCTTTTTTGCTGCACGCTATCTCAAGCAGCACCGGAATCTCGAAACTTGCTATTAATAGTCATCAAAAGTGACCGGGTTGCCAGATCAGACTGACAGAATCCCGCTTTGGCAGCGCTGAAACCCTGCACGTTCTGATAAAAAAACAGCTCTTTACGTTGGACAGTTTCGGTCAAACTAACCTCATTTTAAAGAACTATTTTACACTTTTATGCTTCTCTGGTTTTGCCAAAACTTTGATTCGGCACAAAAAAAAGCACTGCTCTCCTGCCATCATCATCATCATCATCATCATCATCATGCACTCGATGTCCCTGATAGCTGATGTGGTTTTAATGATGGAGTAAACAGACCATGCTCTCAGTGTCTTCTTTAAAAAGGAACCCTCTCTGTGTGAGAGCTCGTCCAGGCCTGCATTAAACACCATCTATTTATATCTCTGCACCTCGCTGGATCATTTCCTCTCTCTCTCTCTCTCTCTCTCTCATCTCACACGTTTTAATGAATGTGAATGAAAGAGGACTGGAGGGTTTCAATAATCTCCTGAGATGAAATCCATAGCAAGAATCTGCAGTCGTTTTTAAGAAGAAGAAGCCAGAATTAGTTTTTTCTAAAAGGACAGAAGGCGGAATTTTTACAGGCCGTTACGAGGGATCAGTTTGGATGTGATATCAGTGAGGAAGCCTAGTGAGCTATGCGTTAGCAAACCTACAAACCTCACCAAAAGAAAAGAAATCTTCGTCTCACAGCTATCAGGAGTTGCCCGTTATGGACTTGTTTAGCCAGTTCAATTAATTTTTTTCAGGTTTATGGAAGCTGGACGGCACCTTGGCATTCAGTGCCCCCACCACCACGTTCTCAGTCCTCCTGGTAATCGACATTTAGACGTGTCTGAGCTCAAAGAGAGGCGTGCATGCCGTTAATCTCCCTGCAGTGAAAACATTTCTATGAGAGGTGTAAATAAATAAAAGTACCACGTAGCCAGACAGGAATGCTAACCGCGAACCACTAGGATCTCCAGGATCCTGAATGGTGGCTTAGCTCTAGTTCACCATAACCCCCTCTGATCGCTAACCAACTAGCTTGCTAACCAGCGTTGCTCGGCTGACCGGGTCTCTTTGCAGCCGGTTCGTGCCTGAGGTCGATAGAGACCTGTCATTTCATGTTGTTGCGTTTTCAGATTTCTTGCTGCATGGAGGGTGGTGAGAGAACATCAGGGTCAGGATACAGATCTGTGCTGAAAAACTGACCACACATCAGAAATCCATTAGCGAGGCCAAGTGGGAAGCAGAAGGCTTGCTAGCGTGTCCCGCTCACCCAGAGGCCCAATTAGGCAGGCTGAACGGCCGAGCTAATGAAGTGTGTTAATACGGCGTGTGGGAAACAAGCAGGTACTTGAACGTGCCTGCTCATGAAGCGCTGCGTCCGCTCCCTCAGGAGCTGCTGGGTGGAGATTATATAGCTCTGAGCCGTGGAGTTAAGGTGTCATGTTCGTGACTCGCATCTTCATTTGTGTTTAGAGGTGGGTGGCACGGTGGTGTAGTGGTTAGCACTGTCTCCTTGTACCTCCAGGGTCCGGGTTCGATTCCCGTCTGCGTGCATGGAGTTTGCATATTCTCCCCATGCTTGGTGGGTTTCCTCTGGGGACTCCGGTTTCCTCCCACAGTCCGAAGACATTAGGCTATTTGTTGTTCCCAAATTGCCTGTAGTGTCTGTGTGTGTGCCCTGTGATGGATTGGCCCTCTGTCCAGGGTGTACCCTGCCTTATGCCCTAAGTCTCCGTGGATAGGCTCCGCCCCCTGTGTACCCTGAATAAGGATAAAGCGGTATAGACGATGCGTGAGTGAGTGAGTTTATCTGAGGTCATAAAATGTTGCAGTTGCTCTATAATCCTACAGGTGGCACTCTAAACTATTCACTCACTGGCATCCTCTGTGGTAGGAGCAAATGATTTGCTACGTTTGTTTGGAATAAAAAAAAAAAGAAAAGAAAAAATATTTGTTTGTGATATTTATAAAATCAGAATACAAACTGAATCAGCAGCGAGGTATGGCGATAATATCGTGTCTGGTAGATTATTGTGCCCAACTCTATCAGCTTGGTATCGGCTTTTAGCTTTTTTTTTTACTTGAAGAGTTCTTCTTTTTTTCCCAGTTTTGCCATTTCCTGATTTTGAAAATACTCTCTAGCATCTGTTCATAATAAAACCAGAATCTCAAAGGCATTTCCATGAAACAATGTAGTAATGTTTTTTTTTATTTTTTATTACTTTGTTTTCACAGCTAGTGGTCGAATTTTCAAATTCAAATTTTATTTGTCACATACACAGTCGTACACAGTACGTGATATATGCAGTGAAATGCTTAGAAAGAAGATGACGAGCAAGCGACTCTGGCGGGACACGAACCCGCAACCTTCGAATAGCTCCACAGCTGAGCCTAGCAGTCCAATGCGCTATCCATCGCGCCACAGAGACAAACCAAAACAAAGTAAAATGGGTCGGAGCAGTCGGGACGGCAGCCGACCTCACCGGCGCCATCTTGGAACTCACTCGGAATTTTGATAAGCAGGATGGTTTTAAACTATTTAAAGTGAGTCAGAGCTCGGCGGTGTTTAACGGCAGTGTTGGTGAACTAACCAGACATTTCTCACTTTAGTCTAGGAAATGCTTTTTCTCTCTTTCCTATTTTCTATAACACGACAACTTTTCTGAGACTGTAGGTCATTGTGATGGAATATCACTTGTGTTACATATACAGTCATAATAAAGTGTTGAAATATTACAGTTGTCCTGGATCACACACCTGGAAAACATTACAAATCCCTGCGTCTAACCTGTGCACCTGTGTTCACCGACACACACACCAACACACCTCGTCACACCCTCAGTAACACACATACTGAATATCTGCTGCAGATCAACACCACAGCAGTGTATCAGGGTTAGACTGCTGACTGGGTTATATAACAATCAAAATAATAATAATAATAATAATTAATTAGTATTAATTAGTAAATTTTATGATGATATTTCAGGAAAGTGTCTCATTTATCACAATATCAGTATCTCATCATCAGATCTCAGTTATTACATCAAAAACTCATAGAGCAGACATAAAACTGTGTGACATGTTAATAACTGAGTGTGTGTGTGTGTGTGTGTGTGTGTGTGTGTGTGTTAATAACAGCGTGCCTGGCCCCACAGCGAGGGCGTGTTGGACATTCGCCATGTTGTAACGTGTGTCATGAACCAACTGCTCTTTATAGCTGGAAATCCACCAAGTTGTCCCTACTGCTTATGATACACACACACACACACACACACACACACACACACGCACACGCACACAAAACTACAGACAGCATAGCCAGAAATGGTGTTTTTATGCTAAGTAGTGCTCGTAGCGGTTGGAGCGATCTTGCAGGCAGTGAGCAGGAACAGTGTGGGCGGAGTTTTGGGAGGTACAAGTTAACAGTTTTGTGACATTTGGTTTTCAGAAAAATTCTGTAATTTCACAAAATAACAAATAAAAAAATCCTTTGAGTCCAAATCATAGTCCTGAGTCGGAGTCTTACTGATTAAACAACAGTTGATTCGTTGCCTTTTACAGTATATTATATTTAATGTTTGTTTTGCGTAATATTTCTCCACATCTATTAACTGGGGCGATATAAAGTCTATAACACGTCATTCTGAATCGCCTCTGAACCACTCATCCTGGTGTCACATGGATGCCCCGTGTGGTCTGTCTGGGATGCGTCTGGTGGCTGGGGACGGTTCCACTTTACCATGAAGACGGTCCTGTCCTCGGCTGATGCAGACAGCTGTTTCTCTGAGGACTCGT
>JAOVVA010000044.1:16447854-16463167 GCA_028565275.1 Leiocassis micropogon | reverse complement strand
TGGGTGATAACGGATAGCAGGGATTGATCTGCACTCATACTGTGTGTTAGGAGGCTGGAAGTTCAGTATAACAGGAGGACAGGGGTAGCTCAGAGGTTAAGACATTGACCTATACCAAGTTGCCACTGTTGGGCCCTTAAGCGAGGCTCTTAACCCTCAACTGCTCAGATGTATAATGAGATAAAAATGTAAGTCGCTCTGGATAAGGGCGTCTGCCAAACGCCTAAAAATGTAAATATAAGGAGATGTGGAGAAGTTCATATGGAGTCCATTCATTATTGGAGGCTCAGGTAGACTGTAGGAAACTCCAGTCCTGAACTAGCGAGCGACTGCAGTCACGAGTCCTCAGAGATCAGCTGTCTGCATCAGCCGAGGACAGGACCGTCTTCAGGACCAGCAGGATTTGTGTACTCCGCCCATCTCTGCATTTTAAATATCTAATTACAATATCTGATTAGATATCTTATAGAGAGTAGATTGGTGATGCCCAGCCTGTTGCATTAGTGCCAGTGGTCAAGCACCACCATGCTGGATCGGGCAACTACCACTGGAGGTCAAGGATCACTGTGTCAGGATAGAAACTGCCAGTATTATAACCACAGTCACTGGTGTGAGAAAGGCGTTATGCTTCATAAGTCACATTTTATTTTAGTAATAATTAGTGAAAATGTTCCAGCTGTTAAATTTCCAACTAAACATTTTCAGAAACCTGTGAAGATTGGATGAGAGAATGCAAAATTGACAAACTGTCAGAATAAAGCTGTCATGTTTTTGGTTTTTTTTGCCACCAAAAATGGAAGATATGAACTGAGAAATGACATTGGCATTAACTGGCAGCCCACAGCTCTTCCAGAAGGAGAAACATGTTCCTTTCACAGAAGAACTGTCTTCAGATCAGCGTGACCCCACGCTGTGACGACCTTATTGACTCAGATTCACTTTATTTATTATATTTTTAGGCACATGAGAAACTCGTACCTGTCCTGCCCTCGGCTCGTGCGAGAGTGAAGAATAGTGAACTTTACTGTCGCTCGGTCAGAGGTCCGGAGGTCGGCACACGTGGCAGCTACAGTAGGATCTCCTTTAGGTGAAGATTTGGTTGTTAGCCACGCAGATACTATTTTTATTACTCTCGATGCTTTGGGCCTCACAAACCCACTTCTGTTCATCTCTTCTGCTTTGGGTGTGTTTGGAGATGAAGCGAAAACTAAGTGGTGTTCTGGGAGATCTAGTCTTCCACAAAAAAATACAGATTACTAGGAACAGGAAATAGAGTTTTAAAGACGTTTTAAAGATAATATTAAATCACGAGATGTCTGAGAGAGAGATGGCATTACCCACCACACTGTTTCATTATACTGTAATTTAGTGCTGTATTAAGTGTGTGTTGTTATTGTAGTATTGCGTCCTGTTACACACTCCAGGCAGCCTCTCGCTGTTCCTCATGCTTTAGGAGATAAGAGATATTACTTTTGGTCTTTAACCTGGAGTATCAGGAGTTGGCATCCTCCACACTGGAGAAGATCATGAATGAGAAATAATAAATGTATCACACTTTGACTGCAGATGAAAAATTCACAATATGCTAAGACTAAAATGTCTTTTTCTTTTTTCATTTTGAAAGAATCTTTGTGAATATCGATTTGGATACGGGTTCCACGTGCACGGCCAAACTTGGCACAAAGCGCAAGACAAAGACGTACGATCAACAAAAAGTGTCAGGCCGTCAGCTCTGGGGTCACCAGCTTCCTCCTGCGACTCGCTGAATTTAAATGAAAAACAGGATTGATTATAATTTTGGTTCGTCTCAGAGTTTGGATTCTCTCCAGCCTTTTAACAGGATGTTAATGATAATGCACGGCTTATTCACAAAGACCGCAGAAGAAATGCTGATAGCTTACAAGTAGTTGAAAATCTTTGTAAAATTAACTGAAAGTTTCTGAAAACTTCATGAACAGTATGCCCGAGTGACCAACATAGCATTTTTTTTATTGAATTATACATCCTTTTCGTATAAATAATTATAGTTTGACCAAAAATATATACCTTTAATTTGTTTTATTTTTAATGTGTCTATATTGTATCCTGCAAGTTTTCTGCACCCAAGGTTAAGCGACATAAGTGTGCATGTCGCTATCTCACTGTACAAGATATGTTCAAGTCAAACCGGCACTTGTAATGAAATTAAAAGTGAAAGTGTTTGACATTTACAGCACATTGATTTAGTTACACTGGGACTGCCTTAGTGTAGCAGGGGACTAGAACTGTGTTCTGTTATTCTGTACAATCAAAAGTCCCGGTTTGACTTGAATGCCATTTGTAGATAACAGAAATAGGTCTATTGTGTATTAAGGTACATTTGTTTCTGAAAAAAAACAACAACCCAAAAACACACAAAGTTACCAGTTTATTAGCCCTGCAGTAAACTCTACCAACAAACAGAACATGTTTGTTGATGTTCTTCATTTAAGTTCATTTGAGACTCAACACACAACTTGGCACAGGTAATGTAATGTATTACACCGTGTAATGTATTCATTAATACATTAATCATATCCATGAAAAGTGTTTCCTTTATAAATAAATATTAGCAGCTCAATTTTAGTCAGTCATACTGATTAAAACCGCATCAAAAATGATTATAAAATTATATAAAAATCACAAAAAACTGTATTAAAGAACAATCAGCATACACTTTTATTAAACCAGGAGTTTGTGTGTTGAAGTGTCTATTAAAAAAATATTTGCATTAAAACATTACATTAAAAAAGATGAAAAGTGTGATTGTGAACTATAAATTATAATAGAACATATTCACCATATAGTTTTGTTGGTTTAAGACGTAATTGATCGTTAGGACTTTTCCTGACTTAATGAAACACATTTAATTAACTTTATCACAACTAAAGGATTCCTGGGAATATATCTTTAATTATGGGTTCATTTTTAAAGGTTAAACAGAGCGGCTTCCTAACAAATTAAAGTAAAATGTAATATTAATTCAGTTTTATGTTTTAATCCATTTAAACATTTTTCCACTGGATATTACCGTAGGTTGTGTCAGGACGGATTAGGTGTTAGGACGATTCCCAGGTCCACAGACGGTGTTAGTGTTGTTGTTAGTAGGGTTTCCCTTATTTGAGTTGATTTGAGACTCGACACACACCTCGATACCACTGCACCCGGGCAGGAGAGAAACTGAGAGAGAGAATTATGAAAGAAAATTCATCTTTTAATATAAGATAATATGAGATAATATGAGATAATATGAGATATGTAATTTTCAGAGCTAAAGGGCAAAGGGGTGAGTTATGAGCTTTTGGAGGCCATGTAGGTGGAAATCCCCCCCCACCACACACACACACACACACACACACCTGGCCTGTAACAGCAGTATGGGAATGTCAGTGCTGACTCGCTCTCACACTCAAAAAAAACACAAAAACGATACAATGTCCAGTGTGACGTCACGTCTCGTCGTCGCCTGATTGTGTGATTGACAGGTCGCTCAGACAATAACGGTGTTACCGCCGCCCGGTTATCAGTCGGTTAAAAATGGAGCACGTGCGCAGCCGCAGGAGCCCGAAGTGCGCGCGCTGCCGCAATCACGGCTTCTCGGTGCCGCTGAGGGGTCACGCGGGCCGCTGCCCGTTCGCGCGCTGCGTCTGCTGGAAGTGCGCGCTCATCACCGAGCGCACGCGGATCACGGCCAGGCAGCGCGAGGCAGGCGCAACCGGAAGCGGTGTAACGGAACCGGACGGGGAGGAGGACAAGACGTTCACCGAGCTCCAGGTTCCGGTACCGGAGTCCCCGCAGAACCCCTCCCCCTCCCCCTCGTACACCTGCACGCGAGCTCCGGAGACCGCGGGACTGAGAGGTGACGTCATCACCGCCAAACTCACCGCTAATCACATGGTCTTTAATCCGGTTCAGTTTAACGGGAAAAAAACGGTTAAATGTTATATTACGTGCGCGAGATCAATAAGGACTAATTACTAATGAAATATTATCTGATTATGGAAATGTATTAAATATTAAAGTATGAATTTTATTATTAATTTTATATTATTAAGTTATATAAATTAACTAATACTATTTTTATATTATTATAATATTATAAAATTAATGCATTCATAATTTTATATATGATATTAATTATTACTATTATAATGAATATTATAAAATAATTAGTCCTATTGTTGAAATGTTTTCTTTAACACACTGTACACAAAATCAGCATAAACTTTTATTAAACCAGGAGTTTGTGTTTCTCCAGGACATTTGGAATATATTTAAAGTATTTGTGTTAAAATGTCTATTAAAATGTATTTACATTAAAATTATACTTATTTTTCATACAGTTTTGTTGGTTCGAGTTTACGCTCTTAATTGATTCTTAAACTTTTCCTGACTTAATAAAACAAATTTAATTAACTTTATCTCAACCTAAGTTTTTTTTGTCTTAAATTATGGGTTAATTTTTAAAAATTAAACAGAGCAGCTTCTTAAAAAATTAGGCAAATGTAAAATTAATTAAGTTTTATTTTTTTATCCATTTAAACATTTTTACATTATTTAATTTAATATTACATTTTACTTTTTTAAATAGTTTGATCTCACATTAGTTAAATAAACAATATTTAATTAGCTATATTTTGTGAAATACAGCCATCCTTATTTTTTGGAATTTTAGCAGCAGTGTCAGAAATGTAAAAGTAAAATGTAATTAATTTACTTGCAAATTAAATTTCATTTATTAAAATTAGCAGCAGTGTTGTTTGAAAAAAAAAATCTAAATTTATTATTAAAACTATAAACCTGTTATTAATATCTAGGCTAGAGCCTGCGGGTTAAAGTTTAAAAAAATGTAATAATAATAATAATAACCCCCCCCCCCCAAAAAAAAATTTTTTTTTTTGCCTAAACATAATAATAATAATAATAATAATAATTTGGCCATTAAAGGATGATTTCATAATTCATTCATTTTCATTATTTATTATCTTTACAGTAATATACATAGCAGTACTAGTTAAGTCTTCTCCATTAAATTGAACTTTTCTTTGTGATTAAATACTTTTAAAAAATGCAAAATAAAAATATTGCGGACTTAAAACACACAAAATTACAAACCTAAAATAAAACAGGAAATTTGTGTTTGTGTAATGTCAGCTTAAATCACTTATATTTAAGGGTTTTATCTATATTATAATAAGTACAATTAATGTTAAAAATGATTCCGTAAAAATATATTTTTGTGATCTTTAAAGAAGGAGAGGAATAAAGTTATATACAGGTATAAATATATAGTGGCACACATTTTGTCAGTTTTACAAGTAGCCTGGGACTTTTAATTATAAAATATTAATTAAATGGTAAAAATGATTTTAAATAAACTTTTTTTTATTTCAGTGATTAATTAAGTGATTTTTTAAAGCAGGGCAGCTTTTCAACATATTTAGGATAAAAATCTAAAACAAAATTTTACTATGAAATGTGATAAATTTACAAAAAAGTTTAGTTAAATGTTACATGTTGAGTTAAATCTTATTTAATTTTAATTAATAATTACATCAATTTCACATAAATGTTCACAAATAGACACTGTTTAAGCAATTACATTTCTTGAAATCACAAAGTGGTCACAAATGGTTTAAGTAGATTTAGGATTTTTTTTGGATATATATATATATATATAGTATATATTATAATTATTATTAGAATTAATATATATTATTATATGTACAATTAATGTTAAAAATGATTCCTTAAAAATATATTTTTGTGATCGTTAAAGAAGGAGAGGAATAAAGTTGTATACAGGTATAAATATATAGTATATTTATTAGTCAAGCCTGAAATTATTCAATTATTCATATCCCAGGCAAATTCTGACTTAAAGTTACTTTTATTCAACCAGCAAGTTTTTTTTTGACCTGAAATGACACCGGCTTTTCGCAGAAGATAATAAAATGATGTACAAATGATGGCATCATTGTGGAAAAAAATATTTCTTAGCTTTTATTTACATTTAAACAGAAAGTGGCACGTCCAAAATTATTCCTACCCTTAGCAAACTGTCACAGTCTTTAGGAAAATCCAAAGTTCAATATCATTCCAAATATTCCAAGCTGTCCTAAAGCCTCCTAATTACCCTGATTCATTGTGAACAGCTGTTTTAATCAACTCTACAGGTGAGAAACAGAAGCTCTCTGCTGTGGGTTTGTGGACGGTCATGGTACAGTAAAGGAGCTCACTGAGGACGTGCGGCTGCGCATTGTGGCTGCTCACAAGTCAGGAACGGGCTGTAAGACCATATCTAAATGTTTTAAAGTTCCAGTGGATACAGTCCCAAGTATTAGAAGAAAATACAAGGCGTTCCACACTGTGAAAAATCTCAGAGGACGTGGGCATTAGCCAAAAGTGACACCAGGCCAGGAGGAGAGTGAGAGAGGAAAAAAAGGATCCAAGGATCACCACCAAGTCCATCCTGATGAATCTGGGTTCTGCTGGTGGCAACATCTCAGGGCAGACAGTCCAACAGACGCTGCACACCGCTGGCTTCCACGGACAAGGAGACCAAGGAGGACACCACTTCTCCAGATAAGGCACACAGAAGCCCACTTGACCTTTGCAAATGCTCATCTGGACGAAGAGAAGACTTCTGGTCTTCTGTTTTATGTTGAAACAAGAACATTAACGTTTTTCAGCGGCCCAGCCCGAGTTCTGACTTAAACCCAGTTGAGAATCTGTGGAGGAGCTAAAGATCAGGGTGATGGTAAGGAGACCCTCCAACCTGAAAGAGTTGGAGCTCAACGCTGAAGATTAATGGGCAAGAAAACCAGTGGAGACGTGAAAAACGCTGGTCAGCAATTATAGGAAGCGTTTGATTCAAAAGCCAATAAAGGCTTTTCTACTGATTATTGAGACGGGATTGAATAGTTTTGGACCTGACACTTTCTGTTCAAATGTAAATAAAAGATGAGTAATAATTCGTTCCGCAGTGATGGCTCTTGTACATCGTCTTATTATCTTCTGGGAGACGGCCGTGTCATTTCTAATCAGGAAGAAACTTGCTGGTTGAATAAAAGTAACTTTAGGTCAGAATTTGTCCCCTTTGGAACAACAAGAGCTCTGCAGAATAATGTTCAGTTTCTCATGGATGTGTGTGTTGGTCAGATGAAGAGTTTTTTTTTTATTTTTTGTGAACTGCTGACAATATTTCTCTTAAATTCAAAATATAACTATTGTTATTTAGAGCGTATAAAGCGGGGAAAATAGGTATTTGACACATCAGAATTTTTTATTAATAGAAATTATTTTATATTTCTAAGTGAGTCATTGACACAAAATGTCCACCAGATGTCGCCATCAAGACAAATATTAAATTCATACAAAGAAATCAGAACATTTAAGTTCTAATTTCTAACTTAACCCAAAATCATTCAGAGCTTTAATAACTCAAATAAAACAAGAGTTAAATAATTAGAGAGACTGTAAAAATAACTGTACATGTATTAATGTCATCTTTACAGAATGAGAGAAATGTACTTTACACTTTTATACACTTTGTTTTCCCAGAGCATTTACAATAATGTATGTGTGTTAAAGTGTCCATTAAAAAAGTATTTACATTTAAACATCATGTTAAATAGACAGTATTTAAGGAATTCCAATTATTGAAATTAAAGGTCATGAATAGTTTGAGTAGATTTTTTTCAAATTAGTCTCCATTTAGTTATTAAAATCCACGATGAAAGATTTGATAGCACTGAAATTTATTGTTAAAAATAGAAAGACAGTATATATCATATAGGACGGAGCATAAATATTCTTAGTTAAAAATAAAAGCGATAAAAAAATAGAATAGAATAAAAAAGTTCACATTAGGGTATTATTTAATAATATATAAAACAGTAAATACTTTCTAAAATGTTATACATGCATTTGTGAATATACAGTATAAAATAATCTGACCTTAAAAAGGCGCTGTAAAACTATTTTAAAAGTATTGGCACCATTTTAATATAGGAATTTCATAACATGAGGATAATTTAAGGTTAAAAATCATTTGTTCCTGATGTTGAATCTTTTGATAGCGTTTATGGTCGGTGCCAGTAATTCTGTAGGGTACTTCAGGTTCGCCGGTGCTAAGTGCTTTAGCATTACACATGATAACGCGTGTGTATTTGTGAGCTGAGGTTTGGTTCTGTTCCTAACACCATGAGAATCTCTGTATTGTTTTCCAGAGCAGCCCAGAGTGCCGTGGGAGTGTTTCATACCACACACACCCCTGAGCGCTGTTCACTTGGGCGACCTGCCCCTGGCGATGCCCTTCCCCCTGCACGGGCGCTACGCCGGCGCCTTCGCACAGCCGGGCTTCAGATTCGGGATGCCCGCGCTCGGACCCGTCACGTTCCCTCACGTTCCCCCGGCGGCACTGGTGGAACACAGACAGGTGAGAGTCGCTGACTCGACCCCACATGTTAAATACATTATTTAAAAGTATTAAAGTCTACTAAATTATAATCATGAATCAAAAGTAAAAACAATGAATTAATTAAAACGTGAAAAGTCTTCCACTCTGCACTACTGCTCTGTGTGTGTGTGGCTAGGAATATATATTATTATTATTATTATTATTATGATTTTTTTTTTGTAGGAAGCTCCAGGTTTCTTTTACGTGCCGTATCTCCCCCATCCACACCCTGATCTCCACCCGCCAGCCGTCTGGGAGCCAGTAGACGGAGTCGTCGTGTCTCCTGTACGAGACGGACCTGACTCGGGTACGAGTGATCAGACAAAATGTCCAAAACCTTCTGAGGCGATTAAACTGTATAAATCTGCATGACAGTTACAGAAGGAGGAAGAATAACGATGGATGAGACCTCACAGCGAGGTGAAGACGAGGCTCGATCACTAACACACCGACGCGGGACTTTTCATTTAGAAGACATTATGAGATCGTTAGTCTGTTCAGGTTACGGTTCTGGTCCTGCAACATTCCGGCCAGTAGAGGGCGCATTACTGAGGCTACGCTAAGTAACATTTCCTCTTTTGAATATCAAGATTTCGATTATTTTTTTTTAACCTGCACGACGGCTTTTACACTTTAAATTTCCAACGGCAGTAATAATATACTCTATATACGGTAAGTGCTCGATAATAAATATAACAGCTCTGATGATGCTGGGCTACAATATTCAGCACTTTGAACTGTGAACTCAAATCTCTTATCTTTAGGTGGTTAAATACAAAAGTGATGCAAGAAGGCAGAGTTTATTCACACAGCAGCTTCACAGAACTAAAAAATCCTGGATAGAAGTTTATGTAAAAATAAAAACAATAACGGTTGGCTTTATAAACGTACAGCTTTATCAGTTTATTCCTAATGAGCAAGTCAGAGGTGGTGATGCTGCGGAGAACCCTCCTGAGATAAAGAGTTTGTGTTTTAAAGAGTAATAATAATAATAATAATAATAATACTACAGGGAAATTGTGATGTTAATTATAAGTCACTTGTTGAATTAAGATGAAGCTTTAAAATGAAGCTCAGAAGTTTCCCTTTTTCTAAATTCACGGCGCTAGAAATCTCCTTACGTCTCCTTATGATACTCTGATCTGCTTCTGGTGGAGTTAATAAGGACGTTAGTTACATTTAAGTCACATGACATGATATTGGAATGAAGTAGAGACACATGATGTAGAATTATACTTTGTATCTGTCACTCTGTGTAAAAGTCGCTCTGGATAAAAACGTCTGCAAAATGTCTAAACGTAAAAGCTAAAAACTACCCAGGGATGGTAGTCTCAGGACTAAAGACACACGCCACACCCCCGACTGTCCCCCCCCCCCTGATTATACTGTACATATTTGGTTTAAATCACAGCCTTGGTCTAAATTTGTTTTGTTTTTTTCAGGAATAACTGAAGGCAGCCGACGGCGATCATCCACACCTCCAGGGGGCGCTTTACAATCAACTCAGGAATAAAACGTGACAGTAGGGGGTCTCTCTCAACGCTGCGTCATTCCGAAGTTAAAAATCAAGGTTCAGGTTTTTACACCCAGATCATCGTTAAATGTTCTGTGTTCAATACGTTTTGTCGTTTCCACATTAATGTTTCGAGCCGAAGCTTCAGTTACCTGATGAACGTCTGGTGCTGATGATCAAAGAGGATTTACTGTGTGTTTACTTTGTAGTTCTAAAAACTGTTGCTTGTGCACCGTTTCTATTCTCCAGTGTATTTCATCCTCGAGTGTTCTCACAGACATCTTTACATCTCTACGTTATTTTATCCGGTGTTTTCTCTACAACACACGGAGCCGATTAAGCACTTTACTTCAGATGAACACCTTTGACGTGTAATGAGAACGGCGATGTACAGATTCAAAAGTATTGATGTTAATTGAAAAAATATGATTTCAAAGTTAAGGGGAAATTATATCAATGAGTACGGCCCTTACGAACTTATTAAAATGCTTTAAATGCGACTCTACTGATATCAATACTTATTCTGTATTATAATAATGTTTATGTGATATGATTTTTTTTTTTTAATCCTCAGAAAATTCCTGAACAACAAGAAGTCATCTGTGAATTTTTTCTTAAAAGGGGACCTGGTTCTGATATTGGATATTTAACGCGTCTCTATAAACACACTCAAATCTATGGCAGTGTGTAGATGCTCAATATACCGATAGTGTACTCGTGGGGTGCAAATAATTTTAAAACCAGTTAATTTAATCAGTGCATTCCTACTCTCTGAAAAAGTTAACTTTTTTAAATGAAGAGTGCCAATAATTTTGGATTGTAATGAGACACAAACATACTATTGTACAGAATTAAAACAAGTCGCTGCACCTTTTCTTTTTGCCCACAAGGTGTCAGTAATGTGCTCTATTCAGTGAGTCAAGTATGAATTGTTTTTTTTTCTTGTTTTATTATTATTTTTTTAACTGGAGAAAGATTGCAAAGTTTTCACTGTTTATGTTTCAGATAATTAATGAAAATGAGACTAATTTAAATTTAATTTAATAAAAAAATCTTAAAATCCATACTACACAAGTCAAAGTCTTATGTGATTTCCAAGGAAAAAAAAAAAGCATTTTTTGCGTAAATGTGTGGATGAAATTTTACAAATATCTACAACTATGGAAGAAAAATGGGGAAATTATGGACGCTTGTGTGTGCAAGGCTGCTCTTTAGATTTACTGAAGAGTCGACTCTCGTACTGTATATATGAAGTGTTTCTTTTGTTAATTATTAAATAAAGTGTGATAAAACATGCACACGTTATTTCATTCACTTTTTAAAAATTTTTATTCCAAGTTACCTTGTTTGTCGTGTGTGTGTGTGTATATGTATATTTTATATATATATATATATATATGTAAAATCAATGGCCATCAAAGAAACACTTCCTCCTGCCACAGGTAACGCTACGACACACACACACACACACTCAGCGAGTCCTTGGTTCCGATTCGTCATCCAGCTGCCAGATTTGTGTAAAAGTCCCTGTAAATCCACACAAACTTTGGCACTTGTGTGACAACAAACGTACAAACGAGTACAGACGTCCTGGATAAAATAAAATAAAAAACATATCCAGGCAGCACATCATTCACAAACCAGGAAGTTATGAAATTTTGTTTTTAAATCCAAAGGCTTTTTTTTTTTGTTTTTTTGGTGAGAGTCATGAGTACGTCCCTCTTCAGAAACAGCACACCTCAGCTTTCTCCGAGTGTGTGTGTGTGTGTGTGGAGCAGCTTGTGCCATCACAGAGGTCCACTGAAGATCAGGGAAGCGTCGTCAGATCTCCACATTAAAAGATGTTAATCACGGTCACTCCTCACGTCTCACTTCCGCTGCTTCATCTTCCGGCGCGCTTCTTTCCCCGGCCGCTTCTGTCGACAGAGATGAGAGGAAAATCATCACACTGACAAAACGAGCGTGCAATTAATCAGGACTAAACATTCTCATGATCCGATCCGTATTGCGATTCTGTAAGTATCACGATTTTATACATTCTTATCTGATATATCATCTAGATATTCTGTAGATTTCATTACAATTCTAAACAAACATGGCAAATAAATAGTTTATCTGTAGGATAATAATGGAACTGCAACATTTTATCCCCCTTAAACACAAAGGTGTGTGTATGAGTTAGTGTGTATTAATGTGCGTTAGTAAATATTTGTGTGTTTGTAAATATTTTAAATTTATACATCTTTCGTTTGAGGGGATAAAATGTTGTAAACGCATTTGGCAATAAATCTTTTTCTGATTCTTCTAAAGTATATACAGGAAGCTATACCCTCTAGTGGTAGAAGAATGTAACTGCAGGCAAACTGCTCTCACTCTGCCCACTGAACAGTGTAATGACCGACTCTGTTGTGCACAAGGCGCACACACACACACACACACTACAGTAAAGAAGGTTTTATAAACAGAACTGCGGCTACAGATTCCAAACACTGAATGAAGACATTTTTGTTTTACTCCAATTTATGCAGCTTTAATTTCTACTTCAAGATTCTTGACTGTCGCCTGATTGTCCACGAACAGCGGAAACAGAGCGCAAAGTCAAGATTAGATTAAAAAACTGAAATCACAATAAATAAATACAACTGTGAGAGAGAGTGTGAGAAATAGTTTGAGAGAGAGAAAGAGTGTGTGTGAGAGAGTGTGTGTGTGTTAAACCCCCCCAAAAAATTAATGTTTTATTTTTAAGTCCGACCCCAGGATTCTTTATAATAAAATAAAAATAGACGAGATTTTACTATTGAACATTAAAAGTTGAACATTAGCGGTGAGGATCTGTACTTACGTTCTTCTTTCCTCCTTTGCTGAACTTCTTGCCCACTTTGCCGTGAGCGACTTTGCCGCGGAATCCCGACACGTCGTCGTAGCTCTCCTTCGTGTTCCACTTGGAGCCTTTCTTTTTGCCGCCGAATCCAAACTTCGAGTCCTTGTACTTCCTCTTAGCATTAGGACTAAAAACAGAGAGCGCAGGAGTTTCTCATTAAGCCACAAAACAAAACGCGGAAGTTTTTTTTCCTTTTCAAAAATGAGAGACAAAAACAAATCTATGCGTTTTCCTGTTAGCTCCGCCTACTTCAAGAACCGCCTCAGAAACGAGCTGCGATGTGAATCAATAAACACTTTAACATGCAGGTTTAGATTAGTGTTAGATAATTAGATTAGGGCTAACAAATAAAAACAAACAAACTAAACCCTGATCAGCTGTTTTATTTTATCTTCAGTGCAAAACTAAACACAGCTGATGACACAAAAATGTAATTATGATTCACCTTCTATGCGTCTTGGAAAATAAATCATGTGTAAAATTAAACAGCATTTTAACATCATATCAATCAAAACAAACAAATAAAAATGATATCTACAGGATGAGATCAGTGAGAAATCGACGCGGTCGTGTGCGACACACACGACCGCGTCGATTTCTCACTGGTCGTGTGTGTCGCGCGGCCCTGCCGTGTTTCTCACCGTTTCTTGTTCATGTGCGGTTTGGATGGTGCTGCTGCAGCTCCTTTCTTCCCCTCATCGTCTCCTTCCAGGAAGTCCAGTTTGTCAGTCATACCTGTTACACATCAACACTCCGTCACCATGAAGGCAGCACAAAAAAAAGGAGGAAAAAAAAACACTAAAGGGAAAAAAAAACAAACAAAAAAAAAAAAAACAGTGAAAGAGACGAAACCTTTCTGATATTTCTTCACCGCCACCATCATGGACTTCTTGTCCTTCTGCCTCTTCTGTAGAACCTGGACCTGGACCTGGAGAGGAACACGAAACATCATGACATCGCGTGAACAACATCGTCATCTAACACAATCACATGTTAAAATGCTAAACAAATACACAAAGTAAAAAAAATGACAAAAGATTAGAAATAAATGAATAAATAGATTTTGGTGTTGAGGTAAGAGATCACCTTCTTGCCGAACTTCCTCTGTTCTCTCAGTTTCTTGGCTTTCTCGGATTTCTCCATCGCCAGCTGCTTCTGGATCAGCTTCTTCCTGATCTACACACACACACACACACACACACACAAAAAGCAGAAATGAATTTCTTCTAAAAACAGCACATATCAGATTTTTATATTTCTTCATTTTTAAACAACACACACACACACACACCTTCTGCATGTGCTGATCTGATTTAGCCATCTCTGCAAAGTAGTCGTCCGGCCGTTTAGTAGAAATCTGTGACTTCTGTAACTTGGGCAGCGCCTCGAGAACCGCAGCCTGGGCCTGTCGATAACTACAGCACGACAACACACACACACATAAAGGGTTACAGAGAGAGAGAGAGTGTGTGTGTGAGAGCATGTTCTAGTGTGTAAGCAGTAAACATGTGTTTTTAGCAGGTGTTGTGTGTAAAGTGTGAGCATGATGGGAGTGATAATGTGTGTGTGTGTGTGTGTGTGAGGTTTAATAATGACCAGTTCTTGTAAATTCCACGTCTTAATTGAAGTAACTTAATTTTAGCATATTTTGATTTTCGTCATTAGAGAATATTTTTATTTACTTATCGTCTTATTTACTTTGTTTACTTACTTCATCTCCCTCTTACTGAAAATATTTTATTTAGTTTCTTTTTTATACTTTGTAAGTTTTATTTACTTCTTACATCACAGGTCACTGAACGTGATTTGTTTTAGATGTGTTTGTTTATATCGTCCAGTCAACCTCCAGCTCAGACACTTACAAGTACATCTCCCTCTGAAAGTCGTCGTCCGCCCTGACCTCGTCTCCGTCCGGCCCCGCCCCCGGCCTCCCCTCCAGCTTAGCCACGATGTCGTCGGTGGGCGGTGTGGTGAGGTCGAGTCGCTCCACCCAGGCCAGACTCCTCTTAAACTCCGCCAGGCATTTCTTCAGACCCTCCTGGTGACACGAAAACAAAACCCTCGTTATTATTAAAGCTCTGATTTAATACACTTCATCTCACAGAGACACCGTCACACACTCACCACGTTGTTCACAGCTTTCTTAGGTTCTTCTAAAGGGACGTTCATGCCGGCTTTGAGGAGTCCCTGGGAGAAGGCTTCTTGAAGCTTAGAGATGAAACAAAAATAAGAGAAATTTTAAATGCTTTCATGCATTTATCAGTTAACACATACAATATTAACACCTCTGGAACACGTCCTATCCTGAACTGAGGAAAATTGTTTTGGATTGTGATATAAACAGAGCCGAGTCTCGAACAGCCGAGTCTCGACCTGAGTAACTGATCAACCCCAGATCATAACACTGTCTCCAGAGGCTTGTACAGTGGACACTATGCAT
>JAOVVA010000044.1:16433422-16447754 GCA_028565275.1 Leiocassis micropogon | reverse complement strand
CCAGAGGCTTGTACAGTGGACACTATGCATGATGGGAGCATCGCTTCATGTCCTTCCCTTCTTACCCTGACACGCCCTTCACTCTGGAATAGGGTCAGTCTGGACTCATCAGGTCACATGACCTTTTTCCATCACTCCAGAGTCCAGTCTTTATGCTCTCTAACAAACTGAAGCCTTTTTTCGGGTTGAGTTTTACTAACAAGTGGTTTCCTTATGGACACACATCTGTTTAGTTGCTGTTTAGTTTCCCAATCCTGTGAGCTCTCTTCACATTGTGCTTGCATGTGAGTGTGTGTGTTTGTATGGAAATGCTCTCACTTTCAGTACTAAACATAGCTCTGATTTTTATTAGGGATGGGAATCACCAGTCATGTCCAGATATGATATTGTGTGTTGATTATAAACTGCAATTTTACACCCCCCCAATCGATTTTATTATGCTGTTAATTTTTTTTAAATAAGTTAACAAACAAACTTCGAATACAAGAGCTTAATATTTAACTTCAGATTAAATTAAACTCAAAGCTACATTGTTACTGAGCCACATGTATCTCTGTCATCCCCATCATTATTATTTCTAAACAAACCTAGCGAATAATTCACTCCTACCACACGGGATGAGAACGTGCGAATAGTTTAGAGAGCGCCACCTGTAGGATTATACGTTTTGCCAAATCAAACAGAAAAGGATTTGAGTCAGTGCGGCGATCCGCGAATCAAACACAAAAGAATTGTGATTCATAACTCAATCGATTTTTTCATGTCTCTAATTTCTACTGTTGATTTTTCACCAGATGATTAAGTGATCTCCAGTCTTGATTGTTTCCCTGGACAATGTTAACAGTTCAGCTCTCTCCTTCCAGGGTGTGATCACGTGTCCCAGGTCCAGTTCATTCAAACCCACCAAGTCCATTAATTCGACTCTTCTGAAATGGTGACTTTTTTTTGGCCTGTGTGTGTGTGTGTGTATATCTGTAAATATCACACATAAACAGGTCCATTAATGTGATTAGTCACAGGGTGTGAAAGTGCACACACAGAGACACACACACACACACACACACACACACATCTGGACCATGTGTTAATTTCTGTCTGTTTATCAAAACCTCTCAAATAAATTATATGCTAATAAGACAGATTAAAAATGTTAAGATATTTAATACATTTCTTGGTATTAAGTATCTCCTTAATCAGAATAAAACTATTAAAGCTAATATAATATAATATAAACATACTGGGGGAAGGGAATATAATCATGTTTACAATCATGTATAATAAGTACCAAGTGATGGAGATATAAAAACAAATTCCCAGAGATAGTTTTACTGTGAAATTCATAAATAAAATAATAATAATTAAAAAAAAATAAAAAAAAAACCACAAATACAAAATTAAAAAGTCATGCTGTATTGGAGATCCACTTTAACACACTATAATACAATATAATAACAGCACAAAGTGCGGTATTAAAATATTATATAATAAATAATGTAGTATAATGATTATATTTTAAATATAATCTCTAACCTGAGCTAACTTTCCCCTTTATTAGCATAAAGCTAACAGAACCACCACCCCAAAAAAACAGCTAAAAAGTCGAACCTCTCCGTCTGAGAGCTCACAGTCCTCCTCCTCAGAGTCCGCTCCCAGCTGGAAATCATCTTCTGAGTCCGACATCTTTAATAAACAGCGAAATAAAGGATTATTAACACTATTATTAAGACTGTTTTAAGGGTCTCACGTGCGTTTCCCAGTCGTGGCTCGATGAACGCCTGTGTGCGCGCGCGAAATCAGTCCGGGTAGCGCAGTGACTCTGTCGAACAAACGTTCCGGCCTGTCCCGTGTGTCTCTCTCTCTCTCTCTCACACACACACACACACACAAATTATTATTATTATTATTACTATAATTAGTTTAATTTTCGGTTAAAAACGTTAATAAAATAATAAACTATTAAACCTTTCCACATGTTTTTTTTTTTTTTTGTTTAAAGCAAAAGCGCTTCGGTGAGCTCGTGTTGCAGCTCCGTGGGACTGGGGCGGGGTTAGTGTTTGCCGTTGCCATGGTTACTGTACACTGTGGCCCGGTGATGTGAGGTCTCGAGCTGTGTTTTGTCTTTGCAAGGAAATGATCACAAGTAAAGGAAAGGAAATATACTTTTAATCCTTTTAGCTTTGTAGTTAATTCAGCTAATTAGAGTTTAATTGAGGTCCTGGTGCGCGTGCAATAAATACATGATTTATGACTTATGATTTATTCTGCACTTGTTTTTTTCCTTTTTTCTGTCCCTTGGGCCGTGTGAATCTGAGCAGTAATGGCTTTAGCCGAGGTCCACCCGCAGCACGTTTTCGGTTTGCGCACAGGCGTGAGGAATAATTTGCACTTTGTTGACGATCAGACGGTGGTCTTTCCGTGCGGGAACAACTGCGCGCGCTACAACATCCACCAGCGATGCTACAAGTTCATTGCAGGTGAGTGTGAGGGATAGACTGTTACTGCTCTATTCCTCTTATACCGCACCGTTATTTATTAAAGGCGACGTTCTACATATTAAAGTTTTTAAAGAGTTGTGTATAGCTTTATAAACAAATTTAGTTCCTGTTGTCACTTACTCTACAGCAGCTACACGGACAAAAGTATTTCCCCAAACCTGCAGTGACATGGCATCTGATTACACACACTTCAATATGTTCAATATGTTCAATATGTTCAATAAAAGCTTCCACTCTTCTTTAAATGCCATCCACAAGACTGTGGAGTGTTTCTGTGTGAATTCGTGTCCATTCATTCTGTAGTGTGTTTATGAGGTCAGACACTGATGTTGGACGAGAAGGTCTGGCTCACAATCTCCATCGTTCCAGTTCATTCCAAAGGTGCTTGATGGGGTAGAGGTCAGGGCTCTGTGTTCGGGCCGGTCGAGTTCTTCCACACTGAACTCATCAAACCATGTCTATATAGTCCTGTTTGCACTGGGGTGGAGTCCTGTCGGAATAGAAAAGGCCCTTCAACAAACTGTTGACACAAAGTTGGAAGCATAGCGTTGTCCAAGATGTCTTGGTATGCTGAGAAATTAAGATTGCTCTCATTGGGAATAAGGGGCCTGATTGAAAAACCTGAATTCAATCATTAACAGGTTTTGCCAAATAGTTTTCTCCATATAAACACTCAATCTTCTTCTGAATACAGTAGGTTGCATCACTGCCAACTCTAGATCTCATTCTCCCTCATCTTCCCGGCTTCTTGAAGCCAATTTTCCAATCCAGCATTTCTTTAAAAAAATGCTTCCTTAGTCTGCTTTTATCCGGCACTTCCTCACACACACTCCATCTTCTGTACATGCTCCCTCTTGGTTTCAAGCGATCTTTTAAAGCAGACATTAACATTAAATTATTCCTTCCTTGATCAGTGACTCCCCGTGTTCATGGACTCCGAACACTGCCTTCTGCTCTCCCTGGTCTCACATCTATTTTGTCCTGTATTAAATGCAAATGCTTTGGTTCATTATCACATTTCTGCTGCCGTTTTTGCTTTGATGATTTGATATTGACGTCAACTTGTACTTTTTTGGTTGCTTCGTTTGCCAGCTCGTCCTCTCGTGCATCATCCTGACACGTAGTGTGTCGATCCCTCACAAGCCTCTCTTTTAACTCTCTCTTGAAGTTAATAAGGCTTAAAAGAATTCAGCTTTTTGTGTTACCAAGCAACCACAAGGAAACGTAAACTCAGGAAAGTTACAGCTTTACTTCTGACTGTTACAAAGCACACATTTTATTATTTTGCTAGTGTTATCTTTTTATTTCAGAACTTCTCATTTGAACCACTTCTGAGGTCTTGGTGTTTACTTTTGCTCTTTGCTTACAAAGTGTTCATGAAACAGTGGAACACTATTAAGAGAAACTACTTTTTCTTCTTCTACTTTGTTGTTTAACAGCGGTTGAAATCCAGTAGGTTACATTACTCCTCATTACCCCAAGTCTCGTTCTCCCTCATCTACCCCACCTCCTAAAGCCGATCTTCCAGACCGCCTTCCATAAAACGTCTAATGCGTGCCTCCCTGAACCTGTCTTGACTTGTTTTCTTGACCTGAACTCTTCGTCTGCTTTATCCCGTACTTCCACACACACTCCCTTCCCTACATGTTCCCTATAGCGCCACCTATAGATTTCACTCTTCTCAGCTTTCCTGTCTTTTAAAGATGATTTTCTAGTCCTGTCTTCCTGAAAAACAAAACATTAAACACTTCCTTCCCTGATCAGAGTCTCCCTGTTTGTTAAAGACTCTTAACATCATATCTGGCCTCTCCTGCACGAGAGCAGTACATGCTTGACAGTCTCACCTTCACTTCATTCCTCTCAGAGTAATGCAATTACACGTAGGCCTTGATCCATTGAGTGTTTACTTTACACGTCCCTGTAATTATATTTAAACATACAACTCATATTAATGAGGATATATTTTTTTCATAATTATTAATGTGCCACTAATATCTTTACTTTAACGTTTGATCTTCGCTCACAAAGTGATCGTAAAACAGTGGAGCAACAAACTTTAAAGTTTAAGACATAATTTACAGAAACAACTCTGTATTTATTGAGATATTGGAAAGAAAATTAACCTGGTAGAGAAAATGATGAATGAAGTGTTCACTCAGTATCATAACTGCTACATATCTCTTTCTAGAAGCATTGATGCTTAAAGCTATGAACAATAATTACAATATTAAAATGATTTAATATTGTCTAACCTTGAATTGTTTAGCTGGATCCCATCATGAAGAAGTACAGTACTAGTACCACAAGGACAAACTTTTTCAATGACCATAGCACTTTTAAGGGTCCCCTTGTCACTTAGGGGCCCTTGGAATCCATCCCCACTTAACTCCCCCTCCCCCTTACTGCACGCCTGGTTGTCCCACAGGTACAGAGAGGAGCCAGGGCATGCAGGCCCTCGCCATCAGCCCTAACTGGCGCTACCTGGCTGTGTCAGAGTGTGGCGAGAGAGGCACCATCACCGTCTACGATCTGCAGCATGAACAGAGCCGTAAGAGGAAAGTGCTGACGGGCGGCGATATCAGCGTGCAGGAGTTTGTCTGTATGGCATTCTCTTCTGACTCAAAGTACCTCCTGGGCCAGGGTGGAGGGCCTGACTGGACCCTCTTCTACTGGATGTGGGAGAAGAACAGAGTCATGGCTACAGTCAAGAGCACAAATTCCGGCCCTGTTCATCAGGTAAAAGTTTTGTACGTCAAAAAGACAAAAGTGAGTGGACTTGTATCACAGTTCTCAAGATGATGCTTCTCTGAGCTTCATTATCAGTTCTGCTGAATGGTCTCAAGTTCTCCGATGTTTAAACACTTATTAATTAATGTCTTATAATTGTATAATTCAAATGTACTGCATCACATTTTACTCTGGTTTCCTCCCACAGTCGAAAGACATGCAGATTTGGCTAACTGGCGTTCCCAAATTGCCCGTAGTGTTTGAATGAGTGTGTATGTGTGTGTGCCCTGTGATGGATTGGCCCCCTGTCTAGGGTGTACCCCGCTTCATGCCCCAAGTCTCCTGGTATAGGCTTCAGGCCCCCCGTGACCCTGAACACAGGATAAAGTGGTATAGATGAGTGAGAGAGTGAGTGAGTGAGTGCATCAAATTTACCCCTTATTTTTAGGAAATGTTTGTTTTCTAAGAACTTGCCATTTTTTTTTCTTTAAAGTGCCTCGTTGTTTAGAATCTGATAGGCCAGTCCTGGTGAGTCATGTGACCTCTGTGGCTGTCAGTCGTTTTTTTATAAAATGTCCTGGTGTGAAATCTCTCTTGGACAATTTACAAACATTAGTATTTAATCAGCTGTGCTTCAAGTGAAAGCGTTCAGACCATTTTCATTTCTCACTTTTCCAGGTCAGCTTCAACCCCCAAGACAATACACAGATCTGCCTGAGCGGGTACGGCACGTTCAAGCTTTTCCGCTACGTGGATGGCGCCCTGAAACAGACCAACTCTGCAAAGCTGGAGATGCAGAACATCCTGTCTCATGCATGGATGTCCGAGGAGCGCATCATCGCCGGAACGGAGACGGGACGACTGCTGGTGTTTGAGTCAGGAGACCTGCGTTGGGAGATGAGCGTGGCCAAGAGGATAACTGAACAAGAGCCTGAGAGGCAGGGAATCAACATGGCTGGTTTTTATTATCCTGAAGTAGTCTGTATTTACCCGTGGCTGGTTATCTATTTCAGTGATGGTGCAATAGTTTGTAACTGTAAAGATTTAATTCAAAGTATGGATTTAAGTAAATGCATTAGATGTTTAGAAGCCTCAGTGGTAGTAAATGTGGAGAAAACCATGATCTCTCCTCCTCAATGTTATCTCAAGAGGTAGGAATAAAGACAAGGAGAAGCTCTGAGCTACTGAGGATTGAGGATGGAGAAACAGAATCTGCCTTAGATTTTAGGGAAATATTTCCCAGGAGTTAGTGGGTGGAGGTATAGTTCATTACAACATCATTTTTTTTCCTGGGCTTTCCCCATACCACAGACAAACGCAGGAGGAGACCTCATCAGACCAGGACCCGATGCCGCAAGTGACCGCCATCAAGGCTTATTCTAAAGGCTTCGTATGTTCAGCTGGTCCAGGAACTGTATGTCTGTTTGAGAAAACCGAGGAGAAGTGCAGCTACAGACAAATCAAGGAAATAAGAGTGAGTACAGACTCTCTAAGTCTACAACCCCAAATTAATATCCGGTCAGTGGTGATCCTGCAGGGAGTAGATATAACCCTGTGTATGACAGATAATTAAAATGTTAGCATGTTAAGTAACATTAAATTGCCATTGGCTCCTGTTCTGCTGCGAGAGTTGATATGGATTTAGATTTAGTCGCCAACTAAATGACAAAAATATATCACATCTTTCCAGTTGTGTTGGTGCTCAGATCTAACAACCCAGATATTGCTTTGTTTAGGAAATCTATTGGTCTGGAGGTAGGATTGCAAATGTTCATTTTGTGCAAAAGCCTGACTTGTTTTTGTGATCATCCATATGTTTATGCATATTGAAATGATATGTCCTTTAGTTTCATAAACTCAGAGGTGGATGTTCCAGTGGATGGAACTCTTTAACGAATCATTCAAATCAGAAGGGAGTTGGTAGGATTCCACAAATTTGTTGCCTCCAAGGTGAAGGGTCCTCCCCTGCCTGAATGGATTCATTACTCCATTGACCATGGAGAAGGTAAGAGTAGGAGAAGGAGTCAACAGAGAGCAGGCAAGGGAGAGAGTTGTTAGGATGTAACAACCAGAGAATGTGAGAGCAGAGGGAGTCCTTAGATCTGGCTTTCCCGGTTGACCTGTGAAGAGGTCTTAGTGTTCTTGGGAATGGATGGAAGAGCAGCATTTAAAATAGGAGAAAGGTTATGGCTAAGATCTCCACCTCTGTTGAGAGATGGACTTCACACTTGCACATATATGACCTGATTCACACTTCTATTGAACAATCTTTCATCTCTTTCAACGATTTGTACATTATTGATCTCAAATTATCTGTCCTTTGTCCTTCAGAAGGAGGTAGACTTCTGATTTTGGTCCTGAGATGTTGCCCCTTCTGTGCTGGTGCATTCTTCTTTGTAGAGGTTTATAATGATATATTATCTCATTTAGATACCTCCAGACCCGTGTAGCAACGAGCCAAGTCAGGTGGAGCAGCAGGAGATCGCCACGATGTGTATCAGCCCATCAGAGGAGACTCTGGCCATCAGCACAGAGCGAGGCCAAATCTACCTCATCGCACTCGCCTCGGCTGAGATGAGCAAGGTACCATGGGAACATGATGCGCACATGTCATGATGATGTTTTGTTTCACAGGTGTGGAGTCTTTGATGCATTTCTCTGTACTGATGTTTGTTCATACCGCACCTTGTGTTTGTCATCAGGGAGTGCGGACTCACTTCGAGTTTCTGTCTCACTCTTTTCACTCGGGGATCATCACCGGTCTGTCTGTCTGCATCCGCAAACCGCTCATCGCCACCTGCTCCACGGACCACTCCATCCGCATCTGGAATTACGAGACCAGGTCGGAGCAGCTGTGGTCTGAGGATTCTCTAATTTCTGTGCATCATTTTTATGAGTATAAGTCTGCCTGTGTTTATCACAAGACTATTAAAGTACACCGTATACTTAGCTTATTTTTACCTTTTTGCATATGCTGAATTCTGGATGTAAGTTTATACAGTATAGAAAAAAGGAAAACTAAAACTAAATAAATAAATTAATCCCATATTTTGCATTATTATTATTATTATTATTATTATTATTATTATTATTATTATTATTAATATTATTATTATTACATTTACTGTAAATATTTTTTTATAAATGCATTTTTTTTACTTTATACATGTATAGTACATACATTTATTAATTATTGGCTAATTGAAAAATGATAGGTGGCACGGTAGTGTAGTGGTTCGATTCCCGTCTCTGTGTGCATGGAGTTTGCATGTTCTCCCTGTGCTTGGTGGGTTTCCTCCGGGTATCTCAGTTTCCTTCCACGGTCCAAAGACCTGCAGGTTAGGCTAATTGACGTTCCCAAATTGCCTGTAGTGTGTGAATGGGTGTGTGAGTGTGTGTATGTGTGTGTGTCCTGTGATGGATTGGCACCCTGTCCAGGATGTACCCCACCTCGTGCCTCGGTTTTAATAAAACGTGAAAGTGCCACTGACAGAAAAAAATTATCCATAAGAAACAAAAAACAAAAACACCAAGGAAAGAGAGAAAAAAAGTCAGATTAGGAAGGAGGTCCTGATACGACATTATCGCGATACCCATGATACTGATTCTATTAGTATTACGATTCTGTAAGTACCATGATTTTATAAATATCCAGATTTGTTTTTTATCAGATTTTGTTAAAATTCATAACAAACTTTACAAATAATTTATTCCTACCACTCAGGATAGTTTAAATAGTTGTGAATAGTTTAAAGTGTAGAGGAACAGCAAGATTTTACATTCTAAAACTAAAAATTTGTAAAAAAAAAAATCTATTTTGGAATCATTGTGGTGATACATGAATTGCTACACAAAAGAATAATGATATAAAATAGAATTGATTTAAATTAAAGGATGAATATTAATCTTAATCTTAAACGATCTGGTTTTTAGAAAACTGTGCAATATATCTATGGTTTATACCCTCATCATCATCATCATCATCATCATCATCATCATTGTTTTCGTTACAGTGCTTGCGGTGAATGTTGTGGCTCTAAACCCTGGTGTATGTTTTTACCCTCAGTGCTTTGGAGCTGTATAAGGAGTTCCAGGAGGAGGTGTACAGCGTGGCCCTGCACCCGTCCGGCCTCTTCATCCTGGCGGGTTTCTCTGACAAGCTCTGCCTAATGAACCTGCTCATCGATGACATCCGCACCTTCAAGGAGTTCACCGTGCGCAGCTGCAGGGAGGTACAGGACGTCCCCACTCACCCTGTAGACCCCCCTCCTGCGAGGGCTGAGTGATGGGGCAGATGCCTAACGTAAATCCATTTATACCAGGATACTGAGACATTTTACGAAGCTTCAACAGAATTTAATAAAATTTATATTGTTTTCGGACAGGATTTGACAAAACTTTAATATCTACCTGTCTGTCATGTTAATTTAAACACAGTATGTGACTCCGCCCACTATTTTGTATTTCTGCTTAGAAACACTCCATATTCAAGAAAAAAGAATATTAAATAAAATAATTTCATGTTCTGCACATGTGACTCAGACGCAACTTCTGTAGTAAAAGCTCTAATTATATGACATAAACGATTCTCCGGTATCTAATGTGTGTGAAATAACATACTGTGTTTCCTCAGTGTGTGTTCAGCCACGGGGGTCACATGTTCGCCGCCGTCAACGGTAACGTGATTCATCTGTACTCCACCGTGACCTTCGACAACATCCTGAATCTGAAAGGTCACATCGGCAAGGTCAGTGCAGCTCGAGCATCCGCTGTCAAACTTGCAAAAAAACATAAGGAAATGGGCGTGGCAGTGAGTGGGCGTGGGCTTCAAGGGCATCAGTGTGTAGGGGGTGTGGTTTCATGTTTATTTATAGAACTTCATAAGATGGAAGAAGGAAGTCATGCATGTTTTATTTTTAGTTTTTGTTTCCACAGGTTTTGTTAGGCAGCGAGCTCACTGTGCTTTCTTTCGTCTTCCACCGTCCATGATAACATTCTTGGGACCCATGGTGCTATGTCTTCACTAAATCTGAAGACAAAATGCAAAACAACCCTAAAATAATTCCGTAAAACTGCTCTTTCCACTGTTTTGCACGGCTCTCGGACAAACGTGCAACTTTGCAGAGGCAAGAGGCATGCACAGGAAAATTTTTGGCAAAATTTCAGACATGTTTTGCAAAATATATAGCAGCTTAATATCTAAGTATCTAAAAAAAAATAAACAAAATAATAACCGTCCATGCAAAACAAATGTAACTGAACAAACTCTCAATTTTATGTAAAAAAAGTTCTTGTAATGATATGATATCAGAGTTATATAGTAACTGGATGAGCATGTGTATGTGTAAGGCGTGTGTACGATGATCATGAGCCCGGTTCTGGCCCGCCAGGTGCGCTCGGTGGTGTGGAGCGCCGATGACGGTCGCCTGGTGTCGTGTGGGATGGACGGAGCCGTGTACGAGTGGAACGCTCTGCGAGGTGGGCGCGAGTCTGAGAGTGTGTTGAAGTCGTGCAGTTACAGCAGCGTGGCGCTCTCAGTCGACGCCAGGAGCATCCTCGCTGTGGGCAACGACTTCACGCTGAAGGAGATCCAGGACTGCCAGGTGAATCCAGAAGGAGAAGAAGATGAAGAAACTCTGTCTCTTTAGATTTAGTTCATCAGCACTGTAGCTGTCTAATCAATGAGTAATTAAATGTCCAACAAGAGGGAGAGGTTATTTATTCTATTTTTTTATTTGGTATTCATAATTTAGGGCTAAGGGGGTGTGGCTTATACTCCATGTGAGGAGCAAACAGAGAAGGGTGTAGCTTTTAGTGTTGGCTTATTTAGTTGGCTTAGTTATTTAGGAGAAAAAGCAAAAAAAATTAGAAACATGTTTTTGTTGTCAAACATATTCCTCCTGTAATCTCAAACAAACAAACAAACAAACAAACAAACAGACAAACAAACAGCCCAGAAATGTAGCTCATTTATTGTATTTTTCCCCCAAAGACCCGACCCGAGTATGTTTTCTACCCCTGTATGTTTTTCACGCTCTGAATCTGAATAAATAGCTTGTATGAGCTTGTCCTTGTATTTTTTTGCATTAGGTCCTGAGGGAAGTGTCCTCCGATGACGTGATCTACACAGCCGTTGTCATGACTCGCTCAGGCCGAACGCTCTTCACCGGAACCACCAGCGGCACCATAAGGGCCATCAAGTACCCTTTACTCATGCAAAAAGACTGGACAGAGTACCAGGCCCATTCTGGTCCAATCACCAAAGTATGTGTGTGTGTGTGTGTGTGTGTGTGTGTGTGTGGAGTGTAGGGGTTTGATGATGTGCTGAGATAGAGAAATAGTTTTACCGTTAATAATGTTTCATAAACACAGAGAGAAACCGCAACCTGTTTAGTCCTGAAACAGACTTCAAATGACAGCTTTACCCCCGAGTGATCCAGTCGATAAAATGGTTCGAGTTAAACCTTGAAAGAACAATAATCCATACTGTGGTGAAAAAGTGCGTTACTTCCTCACCTGCACAGATGGTGATCACGTTTGATGATCAGTACCTGCTGAGCGCCTCTGAAGACGGCTGTCTCTTCATTTGGAAAATCACTGAGCAGGAAGGACACCGGCTGAAGAGGGACAAGGAGATGATCTATGCAGAGGAGATCCTTATCACCAAGTCTGATCTGGAGGAAAAGGTAGAAACATGAGCAGTGTATTCTTAAGAATCAAATGTGTGAGAAGAGCTAATGTGTTTTTTTGCCTGCGTTTTTGCTCAAAACTTCTTTACTCTCACTTACATAATCCGATCTATAACTCACGGCTGGTGGACAGGACAGACTTCATTAGTCCTGAAGTCTTCAGATTTTATCTTGAACATTGTAATCCTGGCCCCAGAGTGTCACAACAGAGAAGCAGTCGCCCCATTCTGTGGCGATCATGGGTTTGAATCTCTGAGTTGACGCCACAGTCATTTGTGACTCGGAGCCGCCATCAATCACAGCAACAAGAGACAAATTAATAAACACTGTATATGAATGATGGGTTTTTCTCCCCATGCTTGGTGGGGCTTCCTCCAAATACTCTGGTTTCCTCCCACAGTCCGAAGGCATACAGATTACGCTAATTGGTGTCCCCAACTAGCCCATTGTGTGTGAATGAGTGTGTGAACGTTGACCAGAGGTCCTACCACGGTCATACAAATGGGAATCGGGAATTGGGTCACCACTGGCCTCCATGGTCCCTGGTTGGACTACAGAATTTTCTAGATGGATGAAATGATGGATTACAATATTATACTTTTCTTATTGCTTCTTTCAAAACTACCAAATGAGCAAACCAGCAGGTGCTGTGATGGAACGAAATGCATTCAGTGGAAAATGTTGAAGTTAAGAAAGATTTCTGCAGTTTCCCCGGCAGTCATGGACTTCTAGGTTAAGAAGCGGTAGAGGTGCTGATCAACAGCTCTAAAATGGAATACAACGTCCCTGTTTATTTAAAATATTTTATATCAACACAGTTGCACAATTTCCACATAGCTGTCACATTTTGTTTACATTTACAAACTCCTCTTTACTCTGAGGCCAACATGATATTTTTTTTGCCTAAAATTATGAAATGGTTCATTTAAAAAAAAATCCAAAAAATGATTTCAACATGGAGTTATTTCTCAATATCACAGTAGCATTTGTTTTATAATAGATTTTATCTTATGTTATTTGACTTTATGAAAACACATTTTCTTCTATCTCTCTTTTACTCAAGGCTTATTATCTTTAATCAGTCTTTTCACTTAAAAGTGATTATAGACGTGCAGGTTTCAGTTTCACTTTTCCAGGCGATCTGAACTTATTTTAAAAAAAAAATCTAAATATTTATGACATTATGTTAATACACTTGTCATTAATTCTTTAATCACTCAAAACACACTCATTAAACACACAAAGCCTTTCACATTCGGCTGACACACTGCTGTCTTCATCCAGAACCAGATGATGCTGGAGCTGAAAACCCGAGTGGAGGAGCTGAAGATGGAGAATGAGTACCAGCTGCGTCTTAAGGACATGAGCTACAACGAGAAGATCAAGGAGCTCACGGAGAAGTTCATCCAGCAGATAGAGTCGATTAAATCTGAAAACCAGGTCAGATCTTCCTGACTCGCAAACGTATGAGCACGGCTGGGGGTTACACATTTTTTGAGCAGGTGATGAAAAGCTTTAAGTTGCAGCTCTGCCTCTGATTGTTACGCTGACACTGGAGACTCCTTCCCGAATTCTTAAATGAACAAAAAAAACATCACCATATAAATTATTGCAGCCTTTATTGATCACTTTATCAGTCTTTTGCGACCTCTTTGTGAGGAGTGTACTTGTGTTACGGTAAAAAAAACATATATCATATTTTTAGATTTTTATTTATTAGAAAACATTATCTAATGAAAATGTTGCATAATGAAAAACAGTTATATCCTGATCAGTGAATGTCATAATCAAAAGAAAGCTACATTCAGGCTGTACCGTATATCTCACACTACAGGTGCTGAAATCAGAGAAGGAGAAGCAGGAGGCCACACACCAGGGGGCGCTACAGGGCATTATAGAGAAACACACTAAAGAGCAGCACGATATGGGTAAACACACCCACCACGGGTCAGCTGTGTGTGTGTGTGTGTGTGTGTGTGTGTGTGTGTGTATATTTCACGCTGCTCTTATACAGCACATTGTTTATACTTTACCATCAGTTCTGGATATTTAACAGAAGTCTTGTTTTTACTTCAAACACCTGATTAAAATTTGCTTCCCTATTATTGCTGTCAACTTTCTTCTTTTCTCCGTCACTCTATTCATAGAACCATATTCAGGTAAAGTTTCAGATTCATAAAAAGAATGCAAACATACATATTACACTATTTAATACTTTACTATACAATTCTCTTTAATGTAGAAACAAAGATAAAAGATTCCTGACAACAACATGTTACACGTTTGCAGCCTCAAATTTATACCACAGAGAAAATCATCTTTGTCCAATAACTAAATAATTAACTTGGATGGATGGATGGATGGATGGATGGATGGATAGATAGATAGATAGATAGATAGATAGATAGATAGATAGATAGA
>JAOVVA010000044.1:16403351-16417097 GCA_028565275.1 Leiocassis micropogon | reverse complement strand
GACAATCCGGACCAGAACACAGAGGATTATTTATTCCAGGGTAACACACACACACACACACACACACACACACACACACACACACAAAACTACACCGTCAAACAAACACCCATGGAAATAATGAGAAGTATGACAGTGTGTAAAGGCATTCATGTTCTTGGTGTGTGTGTGTGTGTGTGTGTGTGTGTCAGTGATCTTGGAGAAGCAGATCAGGATCCCCAGGTCTTTGTCAGTGAAAGCAGCCAGTGTCTTAAAAGGATTCCTTAACAAGGTAAACACACACACACTCTCTTACACACACACACACACACACAAAGCATCAGGCGAAGTGGATGTGGTTATGGTGTCAGACGAGACGGCAAACGTTGTTCCGGAAAAATCCCACAGAGAAAATGCAGCCTGAATCGCCTGTGTGTGCAAATACACACACACACACACACACATTTTTGTGTGAATCAGGGTGTGAATTGCACAAATGAAGCTAAAAATCCAATATTTTATTAAGACTTAATGCTCAGGGTTTTACAGTGCCACCATCAGGTCACAGAGTAACTGGATTGTTAATCCTGTCTGTCTGTCTGTCTGTCTGTCTGTCTCAGGACCCTAAGGAGCGTCTGGGTTGTCATCCTCAGACAGGTTTTGCTGACATCATGGCTCATCCTTTCTTCCGGAACGTAGACTGGGACCTGGTGAGTCACTACGTCTGTCTGTCTGCCCCTCCCATTCGTCTGTCTAATCCACCCGTCTGTCTGGCTGCACATTTGTCTGCCTCTCTCCTGTCTGTCTATCCGTCTGCGTCAATCAGTACATATGTCTGCCTCTCACATTCGTCTGTTTGTCTGCCCCTCCCGTCTGTCTTGCCCTCTTATCTGTCTGTCTGTATGTTTGTCTGCCCCTTACCTGTCTGTCTGCCTGCCCCTTACCTGGTCTGGATTGTGTGTGTGTGTGTGGGGGGGGAGGGTTTGTTTTGTTTGTTTTCCCCCTCTTCCTTTCCTGCCTTTTTCTTTCTCCTAAATCTGGCTGTCTGGTCTGTCCGTCTGTGCGTCTTCCTGTCTGTGTCACTACCCCGGGGGAGGGGTATCTTTCTGGTTCTCTGTCTGCCGCAGTCTGTCTGATTTATTCATCTGGACGGCAGACAGATGAGTCATTGTGTGACTGATGACGGCTCCCATCTGTAATGTCTGTGTCTGTCTGTGTGTCTGTCTGTCTGTGTTACAGATGGAACAGAAGCAGGTGGTTCCTCCCTTTAAACCCAACATCTCTGGCGAATTTGGACTTGATAACTTTGATGCACAGTTCACCAATGAGCCCATCCAGCTCACCCCTGACGATGAGTAAGTGTGTGTGTGCGCGCGTGCGTGTGTCCATCTGTGCGCCCTCCTAGTAACATTATCACTGACCACATTATTGCTTCTAATCTGATTTGTGTGTGCGTGTGTGTTACAGTGATGTGGTGAAGAAGATTGACCAGTCAGAGTTTGAAGGTTTCGAGTACATCAACCCGCTGCTGATGTCGGCTGAGGAGTGTGTGTAAGGAGAGCAGAGAATGTGTGTATGTTTTCTTGCACACAAATTGTAAATCTAAGGAGAGGTCTAATCTAAGATGAGTGTGTGTGTGTGTGTGTGTGTTTGTGTGTGTGTGTGTGTGTGTGTGTGTGTTCATGGAGCTACCAATGTTTTTGCTCTTTTTTTTTTTTTTTACTCTATAGATTTGCACCTCGTTTTCTCTCTCTCACACACACACACACACACACACACACACTTCCTGTCCCTCTCCTTCTGGACCTTGGACACTAATGACCAAATAAAACACTACACTTGGACACACACCATATATCAGCAGTCATAATCAAGTACCTTTCTTATGCATTCCTCGACGACACTAAGACTACACACTACTCTCATTCTGTATACTGTGTGTGTGTGTGTTTGCTGGCCTTCCTGCCTTTTTGTTTTTAGATGAAATGAAACACTATTGGAATTCCACTGTTCTTATTCCTGTTATTTTTTTATTATTATTATTATTATTATCGCTGTTATTATTTCTGTTTCTCTGATGAAGCTGTTAAACTGGAAAAAAAATCTGTTTTAAATAAAAACACATGGGATAATAACAGTGTTTACACTTTTCTTACAGTGATTGCACTTTTATTACTTTCATTTAATTTTTTTGTTTTTATACAATGCTGCTGCGGAGTGCTGTGGTCTGATTGGTCAGAAGGTGTTGATTCATTCTCTGCAACAGCAGCCCTGACAATAGCGCAGGGTTATGTTAATGCGCTCCCCCTGTCTAATGGATTACCGTTTCTATGGTAACAGTGTGTACAGACTGGTGAGGGAACAACGCACTGGTTATAGCTGCTATAACGCTGTCATATAAGAGGAGTAAAACAGTTGGGGTTGTGCTGTTATTAGATGGTAATAAACTGTTTATTCAGCAACTCTTCTATCGGTCTGCATTGCATCATGGATTATATTCCTACAAAACATAATGTCTCCGAGTCTTTTATTCCTTACTTTCTAACAGGAGTTGAACTTGTTCCACTTCTTGAAGGTTGAAGTCAGGTTCTCTCGTGTAAAGCGATTCCACTGAACAACTCAATAGTGCAGCAAATCAAATAAAGCCAGCGATGATGTCACATGATCAAGTTTGCATTCTTGTTTTACTGCATATTAAAGACATTCCTTTAAAAAAAAAAAAATACTAAACCAACACGAACATGTGTGACATTCACACTTAACAAACTCACACTCGCTGTAAGTTTTACACTCTCAAGTTGTCAGCACACAAACAGTTCACACAGTGCACAGATTCACACTGACCTCTCGACCCCACTGTCTCCCACTGTGACCTCCTGACCCCTGCTGGCCTGTGCAGTCACATGACCGAGGGTCACGAGGGTCAAAGCTAAGGCACCATTTGTTAAGTCTGCATTTAACTGAATTTCGCTTTGGGTGATTCTAATGCAACCTGCAGAACCTGATTATTTTTAAAAACATGTTGATTGCTAAATGTTTGAAACTGGATTGCAGATTCAGCGGTCTCATGAGCGCATAAGATTGTGAGTGTGAGTGATATGGTGTTGAATCGTTGGTGTTCATTTGATGCCAACCATTAAAATATTAAGTTATCATCTGATACTGAAGCATGATTTAGTTAAGCATTTTAATTGAGCTTGGCTTATGGGGTAAGAGGTGAGGCGTATAAGACAGGAAAAACAGTAGAACTAAGCTCTGCTTCCTAATACGATTTTAAGTTTGAGTCTCAAGTACATATTTAAAATGCTTAACTCCTCGGTCATGAAAATCTGGTAAACTTCAAGTTAAAGCTTTTAACTCTGACTGTTAAAAAGCGCTGACACTGGAGTCTCCTTCCTTAGATTTTCCTTTGTAAATCTCCTTATAGAAAACCTTACTATGTATATGTGTGGAGGAGGTTCTGTGATCAGGCCCTGGGACTGAAATGAAACACAAACATGGTACCTTGGGCCACATCCGTCACTGTGTTCAGAGTGTGAACTTATCGTAGTGTTGCTAAACGTGTGTGTGAATACACACCAATTCTTTTACATCTCAATACAGCGTGACAAATGGCTCCTGAGGAACTTAAAACAGATTCGAGCTCACCGAGGTTTGTTTTGGAATATAGTTTAAATAATGTGATATTATATAGGGACGTGTGTGATAAATACTCTCCATACACTGATTTAAAAACCTGTGTAATCGTAAATATGGTGATGTGTTCCTGTTCCTAAAGAAAAGGAGTCTCCATTGTCAGGGCTTAAAGCTGTAAGTTGTAAGGTTTCTCAGTACCATCATTTTTGTTTTGTTTTGTTTTTAGAATAAAAAGAGGCTGGTGAGAGAAGTGTTTCTAGAGAAAACAGGAACTCACTATATTTAATGTAACTATAAATAGATAAGTACTTTCATCTATTATGTTTTTATTGTTGACAAACTTCTGTGGTATAAGACAAATTAGACACTTTAGAAGATATAAGTAAAACAAGCCATGTTGGTTGGTAGGTCCAAGTTTTTACTACTTACAAATTATAGTTAGATATTAACTATACATGTTAGCACCTTAGCAAATGAGACGAAAACATGAAAAACATAGTAATTTACCTTAAATGTGTTGAGAGATTAATTAAAAATTACAGTATTTTAGGGCTAAAATTAAGTTGTCTGGCACTAATCAATTGCTACACTGCAAATGACATCTAGTGAAATATTCTTGAACTTAGGCAAACCTATCTATAATTTCTTAAAATAAGATTACAACAAAACAAATATGAGATAATTAAGTTTATTTTTTAGTCAAACGTTACTAAAATTGCAAGGGAAAATGGTCTTTTTTACTAATTTACCTAGTTTTCAGGAATTTATTTCTTGAAAGATGCAAAATAATCTGCCAATAGAAGAAGAAATTTTTCGCTTGCAAATTTCAATAAGATTTGACTAGAAATAAGCTTAATAATCTTATATTATTTTTTTTTTGGAATCTTGTTTTTTTTTTTTTCAAACAAAAAAGGTTCAGTTAGATTCTGGAATATTTCACTTGCAGTGTAGCGGTTAATTAGTGTCATAAACAACCTCATTTCAGCCATATTAAGTAATGTAAAACTTTTTTAAAGTAATTTCCCAACACATCTGAGGTCAATTACTATTTTTTGGATTATTTCATCTCATTTTCGCTCTCACTGTGCCTTTACACTGCATTTAATGATTATGTGCTCGTTAAAAGCTGAGATAAAATACCTGGAAGATAATTTAGCTATAGTTTTAGAAATTTATTTCCTAAAAGAAGCAAAATTATCTGCTATTAAAACAAGACATTGTTCGCTTGCAAATTGTAGTTACATTGGCCAAGAAATAAGCTTAATAAGCAAACAAAATGACAGCAAGTAAAATATTCTTTAATCGACCCATAAAGTAATAAATAGATATGGGTAGATTTAAGTATATTTCACTTTCATTTATTTCACTTTTTTCCTCCCATGTAGCAGTTGATTACTGTCATAAACCACCTTATTTTAGCCATAAGATCTTTTTTTAAGTAATTTTCTGAGGTACACACATGAGGTAAAACATATCTGAGGTAAAATACTGTGATTTTGATGATATTTTACCTCAGACTATTTTACCTCAGCTAGCTTATTATGCTCCTGTTTAGATTCCATTGTTGCCTAGCAACAGTGTTCAGTTAATTACTTCAGGTGTGTGTGTGTGTGTGTGTGTGTGTGGTTGTGTGTGTTCAAATTATCATTGTTACTGTGATGACAGTACGGGTAATATTTAGTTGTTGTTGTTGTTGTTGTTGCCACCTGATTTAAAAAATAATCTAGCATAATTTTAGGGGCGTGACTTCGGATCAGCTTTAAAATGGAGGATTCGTGTGAAAGTAGAAATAAAAATGTATAAATACATATTTTCGTCTCCCAAGATGTGAAAAACACTGTACATTTAATCGTGTTAAAGTAAATGTTAAACAAATAAACTGTAAACGAGACACAGAGATTCCCTCAGAGTCCCCATTTTCTTGTGGGTAACAGGACTTTGAAAGCTATGAATAACTGAAGCAACTTTACGGAAACGCTGACGAAAATAGACCGGGTTAAACTCTAGCCTGGATCTCCGCGGAAATCATTTCGAAACTTGAACTTGTTTCCCCGCGTCGATCGAAAGGGAAAAATCCGTTGTGTTTTAGAGCACACCCATATTTTGAAGGACACGCCCCTCTGAATCCCCACATTGGCTGGCTTTTATTTTGCGGAGAATCCAGACAGCCAATCGCCTCGTAAAAGGGGGCGGGGTTTGTACGGAATACGGGTAGGGAGTGCAGTCTAGTGACGTTTTCATGTCTGGCGCTTTCGAGAGAGACATAGAGACAGCCAGCCAGCCAGACAGAGACAGACAGACAGAGAGAGAGAGAGACGGTAAGTCCAGTTAAGTCTTCTTCAGGTTTCGTGTGTGAGCAGAAAAACGATAAAAAAAAAAAAGCGTGTGTACGTGTATTATCAGATGTTTTATCATATATGTCTGAATGGTGTGAATAGAAAAGCGAGACGTTCTGAGGCGATTTTTTTTCTCTCGCGCGCGCCGATAACATCAGCAGAACGGTCGTTAGCCGACGAGCTAACTAGCCTAGCTTCTCCCTCAGAGTGTTTCCGGTATTACATACGCATTTAAACAGATCGTTTTTTCATGTAAAGCGTTTTCTTTTTCTCCACCTGGAATATTCTATTTCTCTCTCGCTCGCTCTTCTTTTTCCCCCTGTGTGTGTGTGTGTGTGTGTGTGTGTGGTGGTTTTTTTTTCCCCTCACTGGGTTTAGCGCATTGAGGCTGTGTTCTAAATGGAGGTATGTAGTGCGTTGCACGCGCAGCAGGCGCCATTACACAGCACAGCCGTGTAGGGAGCCTAAGTAGGGGGAAGTGCTGCGTTTGTGCCCGAGCCGCAGCTCCAGCGCTCTATCGATGAGTCTGTGTGATTTACCTCAGACACGTCTCTATTCTCTATTCTCTATCTGTTTTGCTGTGAAATGTAATACATGAGTGTTTGTGAGTTTAAACAGTTATTCTGAGAGGAATTTGTTATAGAGCTTTATTACAGACAGACAGAGAGAGAGAGAGACGTTTTTTATGCTGTTTGTATAAATGATGTGAGATTGAAGGTGAGCAGAGAGAGAGACAGGTAACAGAGAGAGAGAGAGAGAGAGAGAGAGATGAAGGTGAGGAGCGATGGATAAGAAAGAGGACTATGACGATGATGATGATGATGATGTTGATAAATTGCACTGTTTTTTTCACTCTTTACCACAACGACTGTTTTGTTTCGACAGGAAGTGGCGCGCATCTTCCCCCATGCCAGCACTGAGACACTGAGACACGGAGGTGCGAGACAGCATGGCGAGCGTGACGGTGCCCGTTAGAGACGTGAGCGCTCTGCAGTGCGGGATGAAGCGCGCGTGCAGGGAACGACTTGAGGATGCGCCGATAAAGAAGCGTGTGATGGCAGAGATGAAGCTGCGGCGCAGGGTGAAGCGCGAGGACATGGAGAGCGATAAAGCCCTCGACCTGAGCCCAGGGCTCAAACACACTCTGGCTCAGTTCACGCTGAGCAGCCGGAGCTCGCTCGGCGGGCCGGCCGCTTTCTCGGCACGCTCCGACGCGAGCTCGCCGCAGGCCGCGGCGCCGCCTCTTCCTTCGCCGTCCATCCTGGGGGCGGGGCCTCTGTTGGTGCCGAGCGACCGGTCGACGGAGCTGACGCAGGCGGTGCTGGAGGGCGAGTCGATCTCCAGCTTTGTCGTGGGCGGAGAGAAGCGTCTGTGCCTGCCGCAGGTTTTGAACTCGGTGCTGCGAGACTTCACACTGCAGCAGATTAACGCCGTGTGCGACGAGCTGTACGTCTACTGCGCCCGCTGTGACGCAGACCAGCTGCACGTCCTCAAAGTGCTCGGCATCCTGCCGTTTAACGCCCCGTCATGCGGCCTCATCACTCTCACCGACGCTCAGCGGCTCTGTAACGCGCTGCTCCGCCCCGGGTCTGCCCACAGCCACGCCCAGCCTGGCGTGAAGGCGTCAGTGGTTAACGGACAGTTTGGCTTCCAGGTGAGTAGCAAAACAGATCGTAGTCCCCTTAACCATTGGAGCATGGAGTTATTTCATTATCACAGACGACTGAAACGTTCTGCATGACTCCCTCTGACCACCAGGTGGAGCACCAGTGCCTGGGGAAGTGCCGCGGCGTGTTCGTGCCGCAGTTCTACGTGCGCGGAGACGCTCCCTGCGTGCAGTGTGTGGAGTGCCAGTTGCTGTTCTCGCCTCAGAACTTCGTCATGCACTCGCACCGCACGCCCGACAAGCGCACCTGCCACTGGGGCTTCGACTCCGCCCGCTGGCCGCGCTACCTGCACCTGAGCCGCCGCTACGAGGGCAGTGCGGACGAGACGCGACTCGGCGCCCTGCTCGACCAGATGAAGGAGAAGTTTCACCTGAAGACAGACACGCCCCCAGACCGGGTGAGAGCAGCTTGCTGTTACAGTCACACTGCAGCTCAGAGTGTGTGTGTGTATGATATGACCATGACATTTTATATTTATTTTCAAATTAACATGAGAGTAAAGACTGTTGTCATGGCGATGTGTCTTCCTGACTGAGGGTCAGTAGCAGAGACGTGTGTGTTTTGTGTGTGTGAAAGAACGAGAGACCTGTCTGTCTGCATTTGTTCTGTAGAGTTGTTTTGATAAACCACAGCCGACCCAGTTTCACAACAGGTGGTCTGTGTGTGTGTGTGTGTGTGTGTGTGTGTCTGTCAGAGGTGGGGGTGGTAGACAGAGACATGCTTTGCTTCTTTGGTCATGGCGGGGTCACACACTAATAAACCGTCTGCAGCTGGACTGTGTGTGTGTGTGTGTGTGTGTGTGTGTGTGTGTGTGTGTGTGTGTGAGAGAGAGATAAACAATACTGCTGACTCAACCTGTTGTTTGTCTGTCTGCGTGTCTGTTTGTCCTTGTACATCCGTCCCTTGTTATCTGTGTGTGTAATAAACACTAATGATGACTCAATGCAGAATCATCTGACCCCACACAGACACACACACACACACACACACTGTGTGTTTTTGGAGCGATTAGCAGATAACATACACAGGACATTAACGCGACTGACTGTGACATCACTGATTAATCCAGTCACTGATGGGAAACACACACACACACACACACAGACAGACAGACTGTATCTGAGTGAGCGTGAGTCATTTTTGGGGGAACTTGTCTGACTTCATCACACTGCTCCTGTGAGTCAGCACCAGCTCCAGTCTCACCGTCACCATCTGCCTGGTTTCATCAGAGAGAGAGACACACACATACACACACGCACACACACATATACACACACACACACGGTCAGACAGCCCGAGGTGAGGAACGTTTCTGTGAAAGTGGGAGCGAAAGTTAAAAAGTGAACAGAGACCCAGAGACTGAGAGAATAGTTATAGTTGTTATGAACACATCTGGATGATGTCATCACATCTGGACTGAACCATCTCGTCCTCATAGAGGTGTCTGAGCAAGGCGTACACCTCCGTCTGACTCGCTGTGGCTGCATTTCTCTCTTTCTGCATTTTTGTGTGTGTGTGTGTGTGTGCGCACACACGTCAGGCTCCATTTTCTCTGTGGGATTTTTCCGGAACATTGTCTGCTGTCTCGTCTGACACCATAACCACATCCTCTCTGTCTGTCAGCTTGTGTGTGTGTGTGTGTGTGTGTGAGAGAGAGAGAGAGACACAGAGTCTGTATCAGTCTGACACACACACACACACACACACACACACTCCCCTTCCCTGTGGGTTACGGAGCTGAACAGTTGTCAGCAGCTTCAGTTTCAAAAGTTTCCATACCCACACACACACACGCACACACACACACACACACGCACACACACACACACACACAGTCTTGTATCGTTGATTAGTTTAATTTCCTTGGTAAGTTTTATGTTGTTGATGTTGTTAATGATGATGTCATCTCTTACTACGTGCACATGTAATGTGTGTGTGTGTGTGTGTGGAGTTTTATGTAGAAGTGTGTGTAAAGGTGTGTTGTGCCAAACCTTCTGCCTGTTGTATGCTTATTAATTTAGGATTTTCACTGCAGCCGTTTGGTCAGCGGCCCTGTAACAGACACTCAGTGGGGTCTTAAATAAACACACACACACACACACACACACACACACACACACACACACACACACACACACAGACACACACAAAGCTCAGCTATTGAATTCATGCATTTTTAACCTGTGTGTGTGTGTGTGTGTGTCTGTGTGTGATGTGTGTGTGTGTGTGTGTGTGTGTGTGTGTTTGAAGTGCTGTCCTGCTTTGATGTAGGCCTAATAAGGATTGTAAATGTGGAAGTGCAGCACTTTGATGTGTGTGTTTCTTTTGGAAAGACATTGTCCAGATTGAGTGCATGTCCCTCTCTCTCTCTCTCTCTCTCTCTCACACACACACACACACACACACACACACACACACACACACACAATGCAGCTGGAGAATTTATCTAAACACTACTATGTATGTGATGAAGCTTGTGTTTCTGTATTCATGATTAAATTGAGTTCATCAGGTGAAGACTGGGGTTCCAAACATCACTGTTCTCCACGCTCCAAGTTCTTTCCCCTACTCCCTACTCCCTAATCCCTACTCCCTAATCCCTACCTATTTATAAGAAAGTTAATTGGAATGCGCAGCCGTGCGCGGTGTTAGCTCACAGAGCTCAGTAGTTGATCAGGCTCAGAAATTACATCTCTGTGGTGCAGTGTTTCCTGTGCAGTGTTTGTTTTCATCCTCTGGCGTTTGTGGTGTTTGAATTCTCTTCTGGTGGAAGAGTGATGTGACTGTGCATGTTACTGGTGTGTGTTTGAGTTGATGGGTCTCCGGCACAGTGCAAAAGAAATGCGTTCACTTTATCATCAGGAGGTCGTGAGTTCGAGCCCCGAGTGATGCTACAGCCGTGGGTATCTGGGAGTCTCAGGAGCGGACGGGCCGCTTTCAGAAGGTGACATACCGGCGCTCTGACGACAATCGCAGTGTCTCCAGCCAATCACAGGCACCCGTGAGCTCACATAAGTGAGTATCTCTCTATGATTGGTGTGTGATTGGTTGTTGTCATGGCGATGGCCCCAGTGTATAATCGGTTGCATTAACTTCATTCCTATATGAGAAGATTTCCTGAACTCTGATTGGCTGAGCTGCATTCCAGTGGATTTTCTCTTTTCCTTTTTCCTTTTGCTTTTCTACAAACTAATGAGTGACTTGATCCTGTTAAATTATCCCCAGTCATGCAGAGAGACACGGAGAAAGATAGACAGGGGAGTGTGTCTCACTCTCAGTGTCTCAGTGTGTCACAGACGTGTGTGGACAGATTTAAAGCGAGCACGGCGCAGAGACAGACAAGAACTTTTCAAACATTTTTTTTTTCTGTAAAACAAGTTTAATGTAAATAAAACGTCATCACTGAGAGAAAGGTTAGTGTCCCCGAGCCATCACACACCCGAACAAACAGGCATTACACACACACATACACACACACACACACACACACACACACACACACATGCAGATGGTTAATCCTGCCTGAGAGGACGGTGTGTGTGTATGTGTGTGTTGTGGAGTCTGGAGGCTTTAATTATCTAAATGATGTAATTATAGCCCTGTGGCCTCGTACAGGATTAACAGAGCATGATGGAGAACACACACACACACACACACATACACACACACACACACACACACACACACACACACACACACACACACACACACACATACACACACACACACACACACACACACACACACACACACACACAAATGCTCTTTGATGGACTGATGACTCACTATTTGGACAGCAATAAACTAATGTTAATCTAATGCTTTTATTATTATTATTATTATTATTATTATTATTATTATTATTTTTATTTTTATTATTATTTCTTTATTTTACCAGGAAAAAAATCCCATTAAGATCCAAATCTCTTCTACCAGGGAGTCCTGGCCAAAATGGCAGCACATTAAGTTTCACATAAAACACTTTTAAAAAGATACATAAAACCCAAAACACAAACACATCCACTATACAAATAACCATAAACTATACAAAACATGTAGATATTTCCTTCACATAAAACTCAAAGAGATTTCGAAGAATATTATTATATTAGTGCGGACTGGGTATTCCACTGTGGCGACCCCTTGCCGGGAGCAGAAGAAGAGAGTAAAGTACTTCTAATGTCAAAGTGTTCTGCATTTCATTCCATAATCCAGGCACGTAAAAAAAGAAAGACATTTTTCCAAACTCGGTAAATACTCTAGGTACATCTAAAAGTAATTTAGAAGATGGTCCTGTGCTGTAATTACGAGTACAATATGATAAAAGATTACAAATGTAACAAGGCAATTTACCTAATAATGCCTCGGCAATAAATAACAATAAATGCAACTTTCTCCTCTGATGCAGATGAGACCAACCAACCAATGAATATACAGTACAATGATGAGTGTGTGTAGAAGAACTCGTCACAAAGTGTACTGCAGCGTGATATACAGAATTGAACTGTTTTAGTATAGATAGATTTGCATGCATATAAATCATGCATATAAATTATTATTATTATTTTTGTTATTATTATTATTACATGTGGCACAAATATATGTGTGTGTGTGTGTGTGTGTTATTACAGCAGTAGGATGTTGTATATGTCCTACTGGAGGAGGGGTGTGTAACTAACATTTTTGGTTTGGTTTGTCATCTCTCTAATCCTTTTTAGTGTGTGTGTGTGTGTGTGTGTGTGTGTGTGTGTGTGTGTGTAAAACCTCACTCATCCTTCAGTTTTTTCTTCACTAATGAGTCTGAGACATTTTAATAAGTACGTGTGTGTTTGTCTGTGTGTGTGTGTGTGTGTGTGTGTGTGTCAATCATGCATTTGTAAAGCCCACACACATACTGGTTCTGCTACACCCCTCACACACACACACAGTTACAGGTGGGTTTCTTCACACTTAATCAACCTGATCTGTCCCTGACTCCACCCCTTTACACAGTAATCACACCCCTAGTACATCACACACACACACACACACACACATGCGCGCACACGCACACACACACACACACACACTTATATGTTTACTCACCTTCACTCCAGAGTGCTCAGGGAACTTTAGTGATTCTAATACTCACAGTGTTTAATTTAACTAGAATTCAGCAGCTTTAACAGCGTTCTCATCATCACAAAGCAGCTTTACAGAATCAAAAGAAAAGAAAAAAGAAAATAATGTATAAAAAATATAAATTATAATGATCAGATTGTCCCTGATGAGCAAACCGTGGGCTGAGAGGAACCAGACCCATCTTCATTAGAGTGCTCAGTGTGTTCAGATGGTGCGTAACGTGTTCAGTGTAAGAAGCGCAAACGAGCTTTGAGTTATAAAACACTAAATGATGTCCTTCTCTATCTCAATTTTTTTATTTTTTATTATTAGCTGTGCATGATTAATCATAAATCATCATTTGTCAAAATCAGTAGCTGTTTATGACAGCCGACACACGTCTGATAAACATCTAATACACAGATGACAATCTAATACACAGTCTTGTCAACCATGTATCAGCCAGAAAATAAAATTTAACTGAAACATTAAATCTACACTGAAAGTAAAATTTACAAAAGGAAGCTATAACTTGACACACAGCTGTTTAGTCACGAGTGTGAATAAACATCCAGCTGTGCAGCATCACGCTTAGGTAACCCTGGGTCAACTGTTACTGTGTGAAATAAAAAAAATATCACTAAATATTCATGTTGTAAATGTAATACAATCCAAAGGAGGATGTCAGTGAAGACCAGGCTACTACCCACTCCACACACACACACACACACACACACACACACACACACACACACACACCCCTGACTAAACATTGTTCATCTTCTTCACTTCTCAGAGAACACAAAGAGTTTCAGCACAAGGAGGTCCATTGACAGTCTTACAGCGTATGAAAGACAAAAATATCGAATAAATAACATCAGTGTGTGTGTGTGTGTGTGTGTGTTGCTTGTGTAGTTGCTTAGAATTTATGACACCACTTTCAAGTCTCTATATCGATTATTGATTGTTAATTTGTTCAACTATTTGTTAAAAAATGTGCGAAATTTGCAAACCTATTTAGAAACTGT